>PNEQ01102552.1:14215-32966 GCA_003012365.1 Medauroidea extradentata | reverse complement strand
CACGATTCTCGTGATCTCTATCGGGGAAAATCTCTGCTGATGTCCTACTTAATAAAACGGTGTGCAACGTCGCTTGTTTGTGGTGCTTCCGCAAGTTCTAAGCCATCTCTTGCCTGTATGATCCTGGTATTCTGATGTTGTTATACCAATCGATGTTCGAAGACTTTTGGATGGATGTGTAGGTGGCCAGGGGATATAATGAAACTGTAGTAGTCGCAGTCGCTCAATTGTTATTCAGCCTCGAAAGTGTTAACATATCCTCCAGCAGTGAAGATGGACAACATGCAGCAAAGTTGTTCTTATTGCAAGAAGCAGTTTACGAATATCAAAAACATACGTCAGCATGAAGAAGGTTGTCTTCAGAATGTGAATCGTGTTGTGTACCATTGTGAAAAATGTAACACTCAGTTTGGACGTCGCAGCAACTTAAAAAGGCATCAGAGTACATGTAAAGGCATCAATCCTCTACCTGTCCTGCAGTATCTGAAGAAAAGTTATTCCGTACCATCGGCAAAGACTTCCATGAAAAAATCAAGAGGACCAACAACTGCTACTAGACACTCTTGCAACTACTGCGATCAGACGTTCGCATATGCTCACGATGCAAAGCGACATGGAATTAGCAAATGTATGATGAACCCTTCCCGTACTGCATATCGTTGTGATAAGTGTCAACGAGTGTTGCACGCACTGACAATCTACATAGGCATAAGAAAATATGTACTACTAAGCATGACAATGTGATGCCTTGCGATGTAACTGAAACTAGCACTTCGGTGAATGCGGACGTAAGTGTCGTGTCAAGATATTCATGCCGATACTGTGACAAGGTTTTCAGTAAAAATTGCAATGTACGACGACATGATAGAACATGTACGAAGAAGACAGTACGTACCGCCACGGGACTCTGCAGCTTGACTCGCGGATGTTACAAGTGCGGTCGCCAGTTTCATACACGAGACAGTCAAGACGGGTTTTTCTACAGTGAATACAACAAGCATGTAAAAATGTGTAAAGCTAAGGCTCTTACGCATGTACATGCACCAAACTTGCCAAATGCTAATGGATTTGCATTGAAGGAATCTGCTTTTCGGGGTACTATAAAGACATACATTGCAGAAAATATATCCGAAAGTACGGAAAATATTTGCACATTTCTTGACAATATAAAAGCAAATCTAATATGTCAACTTACGACAGAAGTGGAAAACAATGGTTCTTTGAAATATAATATATGGTTAGAATGTGATTATAATAAACCTGAGTCACGTCCGAACGAACAGTGCAAGAAAGCTTTCAAGACAACAAACGTACCTCTCTATAATTTAGATGACATCCAAAGCAGCATTGAAAATAGTATACAGAAAATCTGTCGTGAGGAAGAAGAAATGTCTATGAAGGGGTCAGGTTGGACACAAGCTGCCATCAACCATCTACAACTGAGAACTAATCTGTTAGATCCACTACAGATCTCGTGCAAAAAGTTTTAAGGTAACCATACGTGGCTTGAGTCTGCAACGATCGAGTTACTGTATCATGTACTTGAAACTAATAAATTTATGAAGTAAACAATTTTAATTAACTGATAAAACTGTTATTTAAATGTACAATCCCCTTCCTCGTGGACGAATAATCAATCACGTTCCCCTGTCCCAGGGAGGGAAAGTAGGTATTAATTCGCTGTACCTGTGCGAAGCCGTTCAGTCGGGCGTTTGCCGTCGACGGAGATACACGTCTCGTCTCCTGCCTACGTGGATCGCTGATCCATGATCGCAAACTGTAAGTACTAACAATCACTACAATTACCGCAACAGAGTAGTCATTCAAATGATGTAATGGTCAGATCACTCTCCTCTCCAGTAAAAGCGATCTGAGTTCGATCCTTCGTCAGGGACTGGTCTCCCAAAATTTTTGACATGGACTGGTTGGATGGTTTTCTCGGGATACTTACGTTTCGGCTGGTCCTGTTAATTTCAACATATCGTCATTGTAGTAGTAGGGTCTAATTACACACAAACATTCGATAGATGCTTATGGCTGTCCCCCCAGCTACAAGTCTGCATGTAGGGGTAGGATACCCATCCTAAACGATATTAATTTATTTTACTGCCTAGCACATGCATTCCATCCCCACTTGTTGCCTTTCGCGATGTAGGTGAACAAGAATTTTATTCCTTGTGGAAATGTAAGCAGGGAACTAGTATGACGAGTCGTCGTCAATATATTTGCAGTGCACTGCAAGGCGAATAAATGTATGCATCTCTTGAGCTTAGTTTTTTTTAGTTTACTTTTTCATCGGAGATGGAAGCCTGCACATGGAAACGAATTTTTTTGTTCATAGCTCTAGCAGCTGTTTAGTATGACTTTATGTTATTTTCTTTCTTAGAGAAAACTTAATGTTTCTAGAAGAGATATGTTGGGAAACTAGCTGGTCAAATAAAGTTGCGTAGTCGTCAAAGTATTTGCTAATGTGTCAGTAAACATTTTTCTATTTGGCAGTAACCTCCTGTTTAACTAACGTCGAATCAAGTGAAAAAACTTCTGAGATGTAATTGATTTCCTTGACGGCTCTTTGGTGTTTGAATACATGTATGATGTCGGTCTAATGTATGCGTCTCTGAAGACTTTATTTTATTCGCTTTAATTCTTCGGTGAAGTAATCATATACATAGCTTGAATTTATGTAATAAGTATTTAATCTCTAGTCTCTTCCCTTTTACTGAATTTCGCAAAATTCTTTTTGTGAAATTTTAATGCTACTAAGTGTGATGAGCGTATTGCTATGGTTTTAATGGCATTTTATTCCAAGAAAAATATATAAGCTATAATAGTTCACTTGCTCTTCGCTTCTTGACGACAATGATGCTGACTTGGAGCGACGTGCTGTGTAGAGATATATTATTTCTTCAGGCTGGAATTTCTACACATGGAAATAATAGTGACGGATTGTACAGTTGGTACAAGCAGTATCGTTTATTAGAAAGCTATGATTGGCCATTTGATTTAATACTACAACCATACTTGTAGTTTATGCAAATATGTGTACAAAAGGATAGCTGAATTGTGTCAGGAGGGAGAGACGTAGAGTGTAATACTGTAACCTTGGTGAGACACTATCTCCGCGATTATGTTAAGCGTGTAGAAGACGCCATTCTAACCAATTCAGAGTAGCTCTGTAACGAAATACAATACGACTAGGAGAGATATATTCTATTTAATCCTCCGTATGATTGATAGTATAAAAAACCCCAGCGAACATTCCCCTTAAAGGATTATTCTAGACAAGATATACCTTGCAAGAATTACAGAATAATGACAATCTAAACAAAAAACCTTCTTCCTGCTCGAATATGATAGAGCAAGAGAAACATGCATATTCTGAACAATTTAATATTCAAATAAATGATAGAACATGACCTTCTAGAATGAAAAATGGTAATTATTATAAAAACTTATAGAGAATGAAGTAATTATTTTAGTCAGTTGAAAACACTAAAGGAAAGAGACAGCATTACCTCCTAGTAGGAATGATGGCGACTATCATAAGTATGCTCATAATACATGTAAGGAATTTTCTAGTCATTACCTGAAGGAATGAAACAGCATGGTTTTTAAGAAGACAAGATGACGACAGAATGATAGAGCATTAGAAAATAATACGAATATTCTAATCAGTTATATCCCTGAAGAATGATTTAGCATGGTCTAGACAAGATGCCAACTACCATAAGAATGACAGTGCATACAAATCATATGAATATTCTTGTCAATTAAATCTCTGAAGAATTAGAGAGCCTTCTATAAGGCAATATGATGGTTGCCCCCAGAATGATAGACCTTGAGAAAATAATACGAATATTCTAGTCAGTTAAATCCCCAATGATTGAGAGAGTATAACCATCTAGAAGATGAGATGGCAATTATAATGGTTATACATAAAAATACATAAAGAATTTTCTAGTCTAAACCCGAAGGAATGATAGAGCAATACCTTTCAGAAGGCAAGATGGCGACTGCTCCGGAATTATATAGCACGAGAAAATAATACGAATGTTCTAGTCAATGAATGAAAGAGCATGACTATCTGGAAGACAAGATGGCGACTGCCATGGCCTAACGAATTTTCTAGACCAATTCCCAGAAGGAATGATACGGTATGACCATCTAGAAGACAAGATGGCGACTGGCTCCCCAGAATGACAGAGCATTAAAAAGTAATGCGAATATTCTAGTCAAATCCTTGAAGAGTGATAGACTAGGCAAGATGGCGACCACAATAAGAACTATACAGCATAGAAAATAATAATAATATTCTCGTAATTTAATTCCCTGAAGAATGAGAGAGCATGGCAATATAGAAGACAAGATGACGATCACCATGGTCTAACGAATATTCTAGACCAATTACCAGAAGGAATGATAGCGCGTGAGCTTCCAGAAGACAAGATGGCGGCTGACCCAGAATGATAGAGCATGAAAAAGTAATATTCTAGACAAGATGGCGACCACCATTGGAATGACATATTAAAATAATAAGAATATTCTAGTAATTTAAATCTAGAAGACAAGATGGCGACTGCCCCAGAATGATAGAGCATGACCTTCCGGTAGACAATATGTCGATCGCCTCCAGAATGATAGAGCATGAAAAAGTAATATTCTAGACAAGATGGCGACCATCATTAGAATGATATAACAAAATAATAAGAATATTCTAGTCATTTAAATCTAGAATACAAGATGACGACTGCCATGGCCTAACGAATGTTCTAGACCAATTCCCAGAAGGAATGATATAGCATAACCTTCCAGAAGACAAGATGGCGACTGCTCCAGAATGATAGAGCATGAAAAAGTAATACGAATATATGTTAGACAAGATGACGACCACCATGATATATCAAAATAATAAGAATATTCTAGTCTTTTAAATCTAGAAAACAAGATGGCGACAGCCATGACGAATGTTCTAGACCAATTCCCAGAAAGAATGATAGAGCATGACCTTCCAGAAGACAGGATTGCCGCGTCGACAAAATGGCGGCTCCCTGTGACAGCCTCGAGCTGACTCGCGAAAATTGAGCCAGTTTGCCGTTTTAAGCAGCCGGAGGGTCAAGGTCGATTTTGGGTCAATGACTCAGTGGTTGGAGGGAAATTTGGGAATTTTTGAGGGAGAAAAGGGAAATTTTGAGTCAAAATGAGCAGATTTTGAGGGGAAAAGGAGGATTTTGAGGGAAAAAAGGGAAATATTTAGGGAAAATCCAAGATGGCGGCCGAGGGACCGGGCACCGGCCCCACGCCCCACCAAAGTGCACCTACTATTCCCTTCTACTCCAGTACATTAAATTTATTTCTTACAAATCTGCTGCTGTGCAATTTTATACTGTTATACCTGCTGTGCGATTTTATACTGTTATACGAATACAAAGTAAAATACTTAATGTATACATAATAATAATACTTATGACCTTATACCTCTTTAAGGCTTCTGCCTACCTCGGAGCGCGGCGGGAGCAAGAATAGGGTTTTACATGTTAAACTAAATTCCGTGTAGCTCTGTCACCCTTTGAGATATTGCTTTCGGATGAAAACCATTTTCTGCATTGATAAGAGGAGATTACTGCGACGTAAACGAAAATGTGAAAATAATTTTATGAATACAGGGTTTCGAGTGTTTAATCGGCATGAAAACACTTATTTGCTCATAGTTTTCAGGGTATTGATATAACTTGCTAAAAGATTCCGTAGCAGTGTGGGCCGTATCGTACTGAACAAAAACGTCAGTGGTGGCATATATGTAGGTTTGAAAGTGACTGAGATATTAAGGAATATAATTTAACCTGTAACGCCCTATTCTTGCTGCCGCCGGAGCTCTGAGGTAGGCAGAGTCCTTAAGGATATAAATTGGACGTTATTTCTGTTTACAGAAATTTTTTTCTCTATGGACTTAACATGTTTTGGAAACGGACGACTTAAATGAATGATCAAATCTTCAAAAATTCATTAATTAGACCAATTTCTAATGTTGATTGAACAAATTTAATGGTCGATGAAACGTGATCTATAGATGCCGTCATACAGTTTTATAATATGAATATTTAGAGGGGCTATCTTCGTACTTTTAAAAATCTCACTGTTCGCATCACCACTGCTTCAAGGGCGCACAGCTCAGCGACAGAATAATGCTCATCCCACTGGACTAAGCCTGAGTGCCTAGCTATTTATTTTGTAACTTACCCTCTGTGCGGCTCATATGTTGTTGCCAGAAAGCGCACAAGTTGCAGAGAATTGTACCTGTACAGGGTTGTGCACTAGTTCATGCTACAGCTACTAACACGCTGGTATGTAGGTACAACATATTACTGACAGCTAACAATACAATTAGTAGCCAGTAGGTATTTCAAGGCCACTGGTATACTGCAGCTCGTTCACAGAAGTGTACAGTTCTCAGCAACTTGAGCCCTCCCTGGCCTCAACCCTCGAGCCGCCACTGCCTACCCTAATCTAATGTGTAATGGTGGAGGTCTGGGAGAGAAGCGGGACCTATGTGCATCTCAGGGCTTAGCCACAAGCAGTAGCGTGTAGCCAGAGGGGGGCCAATGGAGGCAACCCCCCCCCCCTGCCCAAGAAATCGAAAGACTCAAATTAAAAAAAAATATAAACCTAATACTGCATTAATATATTTAAGAATGTTTTCTGCAATTTAATCACTAAAATTTTCACAAACACATGATGTTATAGGTTTTTTTTTTTTTTTTAATAATCATGTGTCTGGTCCATTGAAAGCTGGAACTTAGTGTATTTTATACTTAGCTGCAAGAATTCACTTCCGGGTCAAAGCCTCTCTCTCTCGTCTAATTTTTTTTATGGGTGCTGTCTCTTGGCACAGCAGGGGTGCAGGCTGGTCAGCTGCTACCTACCCCTTGAGCCACACCCTTCAAACAGCAATATCTCTGCATGCTGAGGGACTAGAAAGTGTGCTGAGTTTTGTATCCGCATGACCTGAGTCTAGTCTCAGTCTGTGGACAGAAGATATCACTTCTGCAATGCTGTAACTGCTTGTGCCACATTAGCGTTTTCAAGCCTATTTAGGCTGCTCATAAAGTGTTTTATTTTTTGTGAAGTTACTTTGCACGAAAGTTTTGATATGTGTGATAAAAAAAGAAGTAATCTATTGCCATATTTTATCAAAGTGCGGAAGCAAGATAGAAGGGAAGATGATGCCAGAGTAATGGTAACCGGTAAGGTTTAAAATTAATTACTTCGTTGATGTATGGGCAATTAAAATGTTGCTTACTATTACAGCCTTGCTCAATATTACATTTTTTAGTTCTGAGGTCATTTTGTGAATGAATAGATAGTTGAGAGTAGAGTGTTCAAAAACCACATTTGTTTTCTGCTAAAAGTTTTAGAGAAACTACAAAACCTAACAGTTTGAGTGAAATAAAGTTAATTTTGCCAGGTCACAATAGTCCCTGTTTAATGGACCTCAAATGTGATACAGTAAAATTTTGTCAAATACCCTCGAATCACAATATTTAAAAAGTTGCCGAAATCAAACAAAGGATCTGATGCGATTTTGAGTTTTTTGAGCTTTATAAGTTTTCAGAACTAGAGCCGATGAGGTCTTGTAAAGTTTCTTATGTAATTTGTTTGGTGATTGGGCCTGCGCTGTGAAATGTCACTCAAAGAACTTACTTATCCCCAGTGGCGTAGCCAGAGGGAGGAGCCAAGGGGGCCAAGGGGGCCAGCCCCCCCCCCCCCCCCCACGAAATCGAAAACTCCAACTTAAAACTGTAACCCTAATGCTGCATAAATTTATTTAAGAATGTTTTCAGCAATCAATTTAAATTAAAATGTTTACAAATACAAATATGTTGTAGGTATTAAAAAAAATTATTTAACACATGACTATGTGAGGCAACCATTCCTTTAGTCACTAAAGTAACGGTCGTCTCACATAACCATGTGTCTTGTTCATTGGAAGATGGAATTAGGTTTATTTTGTACTTAGCTTCAAGAATTCGCTTTCGGGTCGAGCCTCTCCCTCTCCCCCGACCCCTCCCCTAGCCTACTTTTTTCTTTTCTTCTGAGTTCTGTCTATTGGCATAGCAGGGTTGCATTCCCGGTCAGCCACTACCTACCCCTTGAGTCACACCCTTCAAACGACAATAGCACTGCTTGCTACGAGGGAATAGAAGCGTGCCGAGTTTGTCATCCACATGACATGAGTCTAGTCTCTGTCTGTAGACTTAGGACATCATTTCTGCAGTGCTGTAACTGTCTGTGCCACATTACATTTTTCGAGCCGTTTTTACACTGTTTATGATGTAACTTTATTTTGTGTTGCACGAAAGTTTTATTATGTGTGACCAAAAAAGATGAGGAAGTAATCTTCTGTCATATTTTCACAAAGTGTCGAAGCAAGACGGAAGGGGAGGCGACGATGCTGGTGTAATGGTACCGGTAAGGTGTAAAATTTATTACTTAATTAATGTATGGCCAGTTAAAATGTTACTTATTGTCACCGTAAATAAGAGAATGTTAACCCTTAGACCTGTCGACATAATATCAAAATGCTTTTGCTTCAGAATACTGCTTATGTACATATGAAAAAGTGCTGTCAGGAACTTTTGTATTTCAACTACTAATGAAACGAATATGTGTTTTCACAGAATATCTAACAAGTACACTGTAAAAATGTTTTGTGGCAGCCACAACATATATTGTTGGCATTCATCCAGTAAAATTTATTTTGTGGTCACCACTAAAATATTGTCGCCCCTAAAATATTGTGGTCACAACAAAATTGTTTTGTGCTTACTACAAAATAATTTAGCAGGGAAGACTTCCTATAAAATTCTGCTTTCTGGGTATTTTTAAAGACTGGTTAAAAATAATTACACCCTTTCGAGGACTTTGTTTTTATCTAATCACATAATTAGCTAAGAAGAACGGTGAAGTGGTGATTAAAATTGATTCTTCTCTCACTGCATCTTAAACCTTATATTTATTTTAACACTGGGTAAGGGAAACATATGCAAATATGTGTATAGTTGCAATTAGCTGTATGAGATCTTCGAATGTTTTATTTTCACGTGCTCGTTAAGGAGGAATGATAAATGTAGACAAAATTAAGGTTATTTGTGATAAAACTATAGTTGTGTTTTATCGTGAGTTGTTTTGCTTTGTATTTACCGATTTGAATAGCTTATAACGTTTGCAAAACACGCGTGACTTATTTCTCACTGTTCTTTAAGTTCGTTTCAGTCATATAATGCGCGTATAAATTCATGAATGAAGTTACATAACTGTTGCTTTTTTATAAAATAATAATTTTAGAATAATTTTGAGGCACTTGAAATAAATGGCGTTTACCGTCACTGAGAATTGTTGACAGGAAATCTTGTTTATTACCAACATGCATAAATTTATTATCTGAGAAAATATTTCTGAATAAAATACACAAATACAATTACAGTTACAAGAAGGGAGACAGAAGAAAAACGCTTCAACATGATGTAATAAACACGTTAACGTTAGGTGCTATATAAACATTCAAATTTTAAGATTACATTGTCTGAAGAAACATTGTGATTTATTTTTTTTAATAAATTTACTAGTATGTAAAAATTAACTGTCAACTACGCTGTTGTCTCACATAGAAGTAAGTCATACAGATGATATAACAAAATTACATTCCAACGAAGAAAACCGTTGTGGCATATGCCATATAAACGGAATACACAATTAAATTTTTCCCGTTCATAAAATACAAAAGACACGAATCCTTATTAACACTAAAATGTTAAGAATTGATTAGTTCATGTAGCTTTGTTCAAGTTTGTCTGTGCGAGATGCAAGAATTCGACAGTGAAATCATTGTGTTGCTAATTTCAATTATTTGTGTACTTTTAAGTGAAGTCCTCTAAACACGCTTATTTATCCACTGGAAGCCGTTGATAGGTAGGTAATATGGGCGTGACAGGTGAACTCGTATATAGTAATGAATGTATGAACAGAGCACTAACGAGGCACGTAGCTTATTTTGCTGCAGTCTTGTATTCGATTACTCTCGTCAGGATAATTTTGTTCCTCCTGCTGTATGGGGACCTGGTTAGTCAACAACCTGCAGGTACGATGCCAGAAAAAACGTATTTATGTGATCTTAAGCAGCCACCTTACCAGCGCTTTAAATGTGTTCGAGCGAGTTACTGCTATTATTTTTTTGGGCAAAACTATTTAACGCGTATTACATTTGTAAATCAACAAAAATACACGCTTCAAACTGTGTCACTATGGTTTTAAAAATCCGGTACGTTTATTAGAAACCTCATTTTCGGGCCATTAAAAAAGTACATAAATGGCTTTTCCTGACTGCCGTATGCAGAAAAAGAACAACCAGATTACAAAAAAAACAACTGTAGAAACAATAGTTAGACTTACGCTGCCCACAAATAAAATAACGTGGTCACCGCTTAAGAGTGCATGGTAGATAAATAAACGCTGAAAACAAAAATTGATTCCTATGCTTTTTTCGAAGCCAATATCGATAAAATACTCAATAGCAATCCTAGATAATAGTGTTTGCCAACTTTATGAGTAAATATTTATCCAGAATTACTAATTCGTTATGCGTAATCTCTCGCACCCGCAGTTAAATGCACAAGGTTCCGGCTTCAGAGATTGTGCCTCAGAAGTTCATAACACTGGAAACAATTTTGTTTAAAACATTGACTAAAACTATTGTCTAGGATTGCTATTGTTTAATTTTCGCAAATTAGCTTCAAGAAACCTATAGTTATAGATTAATGATTTTAGTGTTGAATTATGTACCACGCCCTCTTAAACTCCCGTGGAAAAAATGATGATAGTAAAGCACTGCACGCCAGCTGAGTAGCTTGCACGTAATGGCGATAATGCATTATATACGCCGGTCAACGGCGACCTAACGGCTCCTACCTCACACAAACGCACCCTATCTAGAGAGGCCCCTTACTTAGTGAAACGTAAGGCGTAAAGTCAAACAAATGCTGTTCTAGTTTTGTTTTACAAGTTTCGATGCTATTTTTCGCGATACATCAGTTTACAAAAGGTAGTTACATCCATTTTAAAGGTGTTACAAATATATTTAAAATGTGTAATATATTTTTAAAAATTTAGGTGCATATTTGAATAATGTTATATCCTAATATGTACATATACTGGTAATAATTACGGCAGTTTTGTGTAAAACAATCATGTATGACATGTTAGCCTATATACCACAGTTCATATGCTAGGCAAGAACTTCCTTTAACTGATGGCAAATAACGTAGGCATTTTTCCTGTTCATTCAGGCTAGAAATATTGCATTTCTCAAATAAGTTAAATTAAATGACTTTTGGAAAGAGATTGCACCTATACGCATAATATGAAATTGTTAAATTTTGTCACGAAATAACCCAGATTCGAACTAAATTTTTAACATTGGTTCTTAGGAACTACACACCGCGCCACTCATTAACACAACGTGGCAACAGAGGAGCGCAAAATATATACCAAACTTTTTTTCCCCATATTTCTTTGACTTTATTTTTGTCTCGCTGCTTCCGAGTTTACATTTATTAGGTGCAGTTCAGAGTAATTATATTGCCGTTTAGCTTATTTTTAAAAATTTGGTTGTGTATTCTTGATTCCTTGAATTTCACGTACGCCAAAGTAACAACCGAACTTTTGAAGTATCTAACCATCTTGATGTCTAATTTCTGACTATCAAAGTAACTGGAAGCCATTATTGTGATTAAAATAACTCTCGGTTACGACCATTGCTCACTTTTAAACTTGCAATGAGAAACAAAAAACATTGTTAATCAACACTTAAAATTTAAGCAGAACTTACTCAGAAAGTAATCAGAAAAAAACCCAGATATTGAGAAACCGGTTCTAATTAAGATGCGGGAAAATTAGCTTTTAATCGTTTTTTTCTGCGAGATTTGGTTCAAAGTTAACGATTCCAAAAACAAGTATGACCATCGAGAAATGAATTATGCGGAACTATGTCCATTCTTTCAATACGTAATTGGTTTAAGATCCTTGTTAAAAGCGCTTAATATTTTCATTTTTTAGAACACTTCTGACATCTCGTAACATGTCTATGACTCGGAGAGAACGGGTTTGAATTCTGTATAAAGCATGGGTGTAAATTTTAATTAAGTGAATTTACTTTGTACGCCGTCCTTTGATATTCTTTCACGTAAAAAAAACTATAAAATATAATCTTTTGTCGCATGAGCTATACTTGAGGGAGTACTGCCTAACATAAGGAGGAGAGCTATAGGCTACCTGGTCTGCTCCAGAGTAAGCTTACGTAGTAACTTGGTGATTCTACCACCTTACGGTTGAATTACTAATCTGGTTTACTAAATATCCTTGAATGCAAGTAAATATTAGTTTGTATGGGTAAAAAGGTAGATTTACACTTCAAACTACAGTATGCTTCTACTTTGTAATGCTGTGCCGAGCTATACTGTACTTAAATTGCAAGGTGCATTTTATAGGGAACATTTCGCACAGGAAAAGCCACTGAAATTGAAGTTATATGTAGCTATAGTAGGTATACTTGAAGTTAGAAGATAATTGTTTTAATACATGCATGCAACTATAGTTTCTTGTAGTTTTTGGGTAGTAATATTCATGTTTTTAACTGGTGTATATTTAGGTTCAGGTCCATATTCAGGAGTCAGGTTGTGTTGTAAATACCCCAGCTATTTATGAAATTTTTCATCACTCGTGACACACGTGGCAGCTACGAATTCTACCCCGCGCTTACGGTGGAAGGAAGCGAGCTTTCACGAATTAAAACTCCATAATAATATTATAAAAATAAAGAAATTATTTATTACACTTAACCTACAGTAAGGCCTTCCTTCAGACAAATGGCTTTCTGGCAACCAGTGTTCTTCTTGATATCATCAATAATGATGGTCGTCAAATATTGTGAAATTCTACAAATGTCATCTTTTTTTTTTGTATCATTCAATGCACACTTATTCTCTTACTTACCTCATCTATCAGTGTTGACAACAATAATTCTAATTTTTCTCATTGTCGGTATCACTACCATCCAAACATTTTAGGTTATTACCGACACATCTCAAATTCAAAGCATGTTATTTATGCTAATACATCTCTACTAAATAATTTTCACTATAGTTTTGTATGTTAGAAGCACGAAACTCGGAGCAAACCAACAGACCGCAGCACAACTTAGCACGTCTTAATGTGTCAATCCACCTTTACCTGCTAACCTAGCAGTGGCAGACAGCTAGTTTTTAATATTTATGTATACATACATATTGTATCCTTTATTTTCAAATTGATTGTGTGTTCCTGAAATATGTAATGCCGTTAAAGTTTATGTACAAGTTCTTTACAATAACACGAATATTGGATAATGCTATGTTTTTCCCATCCACACATTTTAAATGTTAATTTAAAAAAAAATGTTTCATACAAACATCATAGATGCAAGGAAATTTGTAACATTGCAGGGTTCCATTTATATATTATTTTACATAAGTGTTTCAAAAATGTCTTGTTGGATAGCTTGAGAATCCAGCATTTTTTAAAGAATATTTTTCATTATTTAGTACCAAGCAGAGTATTTTCTTAGGCATTTAGTACAAAATTTTCCCTTGTCATATTGAAGAATTTCATAGTATTGGGTCTTTGTCAGGTTTGTTAAACATATTTCAGAAACACACTGTGCAAGCTGGCTTTATAAATGCTTGTGTACCCCCATGTTCAACCATTTGCTCAAGAAATGCGACATGTTTTTTCTTGTATTTATACAGGTTGCTGAACAAAATAAAATATATAGTACAGTGCCTTCATCAGAACATGGAGAATCACTCAGCGAACAGCACATTTATGACACGACAGGTTTGAAGATTCGAAATAAGTATGACATTAGAAACTACATTGGCGTACACTGTGTAAGCGAAGATGAAAAAGAAACAGTGTTAAAAAACACGTGGACTCCAAATGTTGACTACAAATTTGAAAGTCAAATTAGGGGTAACAGGAAAAGGAATTTCCAATTAGGCTGGTTTGAAATATTTAATTGGCTAGCATACTCCGATGTAAATTTTGTGTACTTTTCGGACCAACTTCAAGCAGTGATACAGGTAAGGGATGACATCAAGCTGTTGGTTCCCTGGTAAAAATCCCATTCACTAATTGGAAGGATGCCCTTTAATATGTTTTCAAAATTATGCTAGCAACAAGTATCACAGAGATGCCACTGTATCAGTAAATTACTTTCTCCAAATTTGTGATGCAAGAGAGATGACATAAAAACTCAGCTTAGTAAGCAGGAAAAAGAAGTCGTTCTAAGCAACAAGAAAAAATTGGCAGCTATTATCCAGACAATTGTATTGTGTGGAAGACAAGAATTTGGCCTTATAGGTCACAAATATGCAGGACACCTTTCTGTTGAAGAACCTGACTATAACGACGGTAACTTCAGAGTATTGTTGCGATATTGTGCTAAATATGGCAACGAAATGCTGAAAGAACACATGTATTACAAATTGCAGTGGAAATGTGATGTACACAAGCCCAACTGTGCAAAATGAGATCATAAGTATTATTGGTACTACTCTCCAAAAATTCACTGTGAACCGAGCATCAAAAGCGAAATATTACACAGTATTGGCAGATGAAACAAGTGATGTGCAACGTATAGAGCAGTTTTCTTTGTGAATAAGATATGTCGACCCAGAACTCATTGAGCTACGAGAAGATTTTCTGTCATTTGTTCCGGTGTATGATGTAAGTGGGGCTGGACTAGTGAACACTATTAAACAAAATTTGGTATCCCTTGGTTTGGATATGAATAAACTGAGAGGGCAGGGAAACGATGGAGCATCAGCTATGAGAGGTGAATTCCGAGGTGTTCAAGCTATTATAGCAAATGAATACCCAAAGGCATTATATATACTCATTGTGCCTCACATTGCCTGAATCTTTGCCTTAACGATTCTTCAAAAATTATGTGTATTCGAAATTCATTTGGTATTATGAGTGAAGTGTGTAATTTTTTTAGATCATTACCTCATAGGACACGCGTGTTGAAAACCAAGCTAGAATCTTCGCCTCTGAAGCACATTGGCTTGAAGAAATACTGCGAAACACGTTGGGTGGAGATGCATGAAGCAGTTTCCTTTTTGTAAATGCTCTGCTCTATGTGATTGAAGCTCTAGAAGATATTGCCAACGAAAACAAAGAAGGGAGTGCTAAAGCACAGATCCTTCATAAAAGTATTTGTGACTTTAGCTTCATTATAAGTCTCAAAGTTTCTGAAAAAATACTTTCACTTACATGTTCTCTTTCACAATGCCTGCAGAGTAAATCTATAGATCTAAGCACAGCTCTTAGCCAAGTTGAGTTAGTTGGTCAAAAATTAGCAGAGATGCATATTAACAGTGATGAAGAATTTGAAAATGTTTTAGAGATTCTGCAGAGCTGGCAAATGCTATAGGTGTGGTACCAACAACTCCAAGATGTGTAGGCAGACAGAAACATCGCGAAAACTACCCAGAAAATTCACCAGAAGAGTACTACAGAAGAATGATATTTGTTCCTTACATTGACGAAATGAGGTCGTCTCTCAGTGAAAAATTTTTATCTCATAAGAATATTATAGTAGGACTGCAAAGCATTATACCAGCATTTGCTGTAAAATATAGTTTCGGTGATACAGAACCAGCTTTTTGGTTCTACGCCGATGACCTTAACACCAATAATATAATTATGTTCAATGGTGAGTGGAATTTGTGGACCACGAAATGTAAAAACTGCAAAGGCGAGCTGCCCAAAGATGCAATCAGTGCACTGAAGATGTGTGAAGAAATGTTGTATCCAAACTTACATATTCTTCTGAAAATTCTGGCCACCCTTCCTGTTACCACAGCATCAGTTGAGAGAAGTTTTTCAACACTGAAGAGATTAAAAACATATCTCAGAAACAGCCTTGGAGAAGACAGTTTAAATGAACTAGCACAGATGTCATTACACTGCAGCATACCCTTAAATAAAGAAGAGTGACTTGAGAAATTTGCAAAGAAGAACAGACGACTTCTGCTTGTTTATATGTATTAGGCAAATAAGTAGCCAATTATTAATACTAGGGTTATTTTATTATTGTGGTCTTAATTTATTGTTGTGTTTACTTTTTTTAAATTTAAGTACTTATTTTACTGGAATGCTAATACATCTTTTTTCTTAAGGAGTGCTAATTTGTTTTTAAATGTCAAGAACGAACAAACGAAAACCAGAAAAATTTAAGAAGTACATTAATTGTGGCTATTCTAAAAATTACGTTAATCATAGCTATTGTATTATGGTTGTATTTAAAATTTGATGGAAAAATGGTGATCAAGAAAACATTAACGACTGGTTATTTATTAATTGCTAACATTCTTTATGTGGTGTTTGATGTTTTTATCTTTGAAACGTTTTTTATTTGTTTGTTAGCATATTGGTTTCAGAAGTGTTCATTTTATGTGGTATTTTGATGCTTTAATCATTGAAATGTTTTTTATAGTAATATTAATATATTTTAAGCATTGCTGTGTTTTCCTTAAACTTAAACTGTCATCCAAGAATACAAGAAAATTAGGGGATTATATTCAATGTGTTTATACTGTTCGTGGTAATGAGAGCATTTTGTTACCAGTTCAGAATGTTGTTGTTGTCAGTAATTATTGTCTTTCCACCACTTCAATGAATCCATGTAAATATTGTAATGTAACTTAATACTGTGAATACATGTCATGATCTCAAAAGCTTGTCAAATTCCAAAATTAAATAAAATCATTAATGCATAAAGCTGTTGTAGCAAGATTAAAAAAAAACTGCTTACTTAATCACGAATGGTATTTATTTACGTAGATGTACTTAAGTACAGTTATGGATAATACATACTATTTGTATTCAGTTTATAAATATGTTTGTAAACTGGCAAGTATGATTAATTTTGCAAAATGAAAGATGTTGACACTAAAATTTAAATCTTGCCTACGCCGTTGCATGATGCAGTTTCATACACACCTTCAATATCTATCATGTCGAACTTTGTAATAAATCAGCTCCTTACATAAGTAGTGCTTCATCAAAACTTTAGTATTTTTAAGGCATGAAGCCTAGTAAACATTCAACTTTTTCAACGCTAAACCACCATCTTAACTCATGTTTCATTAAACACAAACAATGCCGCAAAATTATATCTCAACTTGCATATTCACTTAATCAGTATAAAATACACGTATTTAGTAAATCTTTAAAACACATTTTAAGACAGTTTAAAATTTACTGTTAACATTATAAAATTAATTTTAAAAAAATACACAATATGGCATGATTGTGTTGTTAGTTTTTTTATGTTTCTACTATGAAAACTGCTAAAATTGTCTCATTTTGCACCTTGAAATACAAATATTCCCGGGGGAGGGCCCTCGGGCCCCCCGCTTTAATAGAGGGATGGGTGACAGTTAGCCCCCCCCCCCCCCCAAACTAAAATCCTGGCTATGCCACTGCTAATCCCGGTTACTAGATTTGTGTGAGTAAGACTGCTAAATTAGGTATCGGTAGAACAGTTTCGACTTCTGGAAGTACACACAAATTTTTTCAACAATTTTAAACATTGTATTTTAAATTCAACTAAAATCTCAACCTATGAATTAGGCCTACTAACATTTAACCTAACAGTGTCTTCATACACTCAACAATGCCCAATCTAAACCGATTGGACCTATACACATGTATTTTTAAGGGTATATTCTCCTAAAGATGTAGATGCTAAGAAATAATTTAATTACAGGTTATTTTAAAAGTTCTGCTATTTAAGGGGCATGGAAAGTTAAGGTGTCGAGGGAACGACTGGAATATTCAATCGCCAATGAAATCTAAACTACTCATGTTAGGTATTTCAATGAGAAATTTTTGCCTAGTTGATATTTTATTAGCGAATATCTTTATATACAGCACTGGACGGTAGTATGCTTTGCTTTCGAGTAGAAAAATAAAAATTTGTATTTATATAAACAAGGAATAGAAACCACAGTATTTATAAAAATTTAAAACTGTAAGTTTTATGTTTTTAATACAACAATAGCCAGGACTCTATAATAACCGAATTTCAAAAATACGTTCATTTAGAATTTAAAATACATTTTCTATCCGAAAATCTATGCACAATATGTTGAGAGAAAACGTGAGTATTTTTGAAAGTCGTGGTTATAGAGTCCTGGATATTGTCGTGTTAAATATTATAAAAATTATAGTTACATCGAAGTAAGACGAGTAATGTAGAGTCTATGGATGATTGAATATTCCATAGTTTGCTCGACACCGTAACTTTCCTTACCCCATAAGAGGTACAAAAAAAAAAGGTGTGAAAAGTATTTTAATTAATCGTTGATATAGCCCGAACCTGAGGAGCAATACCAGTGATTTTAGATCAATAAGATCATTCCTAAACAAAATAAACTAACAATTTTTTGAAATCCAACAGTTAAAAAGTGTATAAACATAAAATATGCTTTACTAGAATGCCTAAAAGTATTTTCAGATTTTTACAAAGTTTAAAACAGTAAAGGCGGAAAAGGGGTAAAAGGTGTCTCTCAGTTGCTATTAGACCAGTTGACATTATATCGAGATTCTTTTGTTTCAGAATATTGCTTATGCAAATACCAAAAAAAAAAAAAAA
>PNEQ01102552.1:0-14115 GCA_003012365.1 Medauroidea extradentata | reverse complement strand
TTGAAGTAGTGATGAAAACCGATCCTTATCACATTGTACCTTAAACCGTACATTTATCTTAACAATGGGTAAGGAAAACATGCAAGTATGCGTATAGTTGCAATTGGCTGTATTAAGGGGCCTCCCCAGCTAGGCTGTGTTTATGTGTGAGGCAGGAGCGGTAAGGTTGCTGTTTACCAACGATGTAGTGCATTATAGCCTCTCCACACAAGATACTCAGCCGGCGTACAGTTATCCTTTTTCCTATTCGACTTTAAGTGGTGACCCTGTTATTTTATTTATGGAGATCCTAGTTCAAAGTCTAATGCTTGTTTCTATAACAGTGTTTATCAAATACGGTTTTATTTTTCAAGATAGAGCAGTCTGGAAAAGCAATTTTCTGCCATTTGGAACGGTCGAAAAATGAGATTTTTAATAAACGTGCCAAATATTAAAACTATAGCGATATAGTTTGAAGTTAAGTGTTCATTTCGCAGACATATACAT
Source organism: Medauroidea extradentata (assembly GCA_003012365.1). Classification (NCBI taxonomy): domain Eukaryota; kingdom Metazoa; phylum Arthropoda; class Insecta; order Phasmatodea; family Phasmatidae; genus Medauroidea; species Medauroidea extradentata. The sequence goes on along the minus strand of PNEQ01102552.1, from coordinate 13,629 downwards.
GTAATGTGCGTTAAATAGTTTCATCAAAAAAAAAGATTACTAGTCACTCGATGCAACACATTTGAAGCACAGGTAGGGAGGCCCCTTATTGGTGTTCATGTGGCAAAAACGCATAATTTTACATTTGTACGACAAATATAGATGTTACTTGTTACTACATTTTCCTCTTGTGAAACTCTTTTATCTCTCATAGACTTCACATAATGGCATGTCAAAGTCAAAATTTGCAAGTTACGGGGAAATGCTAGTAACAAAAACCAACAGACTTACGCGAATGAAATATTTACACTAAAATGAGATAGTATGGGTCATGTTCTAAAAGATTTAAAATCGTACAACGTAATTACAATGTAATTTTTGAAACATTCTGAAAATAACAATAATTTCCTTCATTTATGGCCATTTTTTTAAACACAAAGGGGCTTTGTTGTGTAGTTTTAAAGAAAGAGACGTCAGAAATAGGCATGCGGCCGCGACGCTACATCCTCCACCCCTAAAAGGTCAGCAGTTAGATGGAAAACCTTCCTCAGGTAGCCAGCCGAGGAAAGCACCTATCACAAAATGAACAAACTCCACTGAACAAAACCAAACAGGAAAAAACATAAAAGAATACAAAAATAGAAAAACCTTAAATAATAAGAACAAAAAGATACAAAAAACTCATACATAAATAACTACATTAGTAAAATACAGAAATTAAAACAATACGTACCTAAATCAATTCATAAGTGAAAGGTTAAACTAACATACCAACCTTAAACATTAATAGAATTAGTGTCCTGTACAGTGATATTCAGAATAAATGAGCAGTTGAAAAAGTTAAAGATCACTTCGGGTGTGATCAGTTGTTAAACAAATGTAACACCTGTGTACCTAGGCAAACACGCAGCTCACGTAAGAGTCGCCTATCACTGTGAATTTGGGAGCCCATGAGATACAGTCGCTATTTTTTTGACCGTCCGCGAAATTGTGCCACCAAAATGAGGGCATTGGATTGAGTATGTTGCGAAATGCTTCGAGACTACCCTGTCGTCTAAGTAAGAGGAAGAATTACATATGTCACTCAGCAAATTGTCAATAATTTACACTTAAGTATGAAACATATATTATTCTTCTGTAAGACACGTTCCCTAATTATTTTTCATGCAATTTATATTATTTTCATTACCTCTCGAACAGCAAAATGGAATTAGTAGAACATATTAAGTAGATATAGTTGAAGGGAACAGCCAAGGTATTTGCAAAGAACGTTCCTAGCATTTGCCTGGAGTGATCTCAGGAAACCAAAACCCAGCCGACCTCCGCGGCGCAGGCACGCGGCGCGCCGGCTTGCGGTGTCAGAGTTTCTGGATTCAAGTACCGGGTGAGGCATGGGTGTTATTTATTTTTGATGGAATAAAAAAATATGTGAAACCGTCTCTATGAATCACGCTGTCAACGAGACGTAAATTTAAGAAAGATAAAGCAAAATAAATTGAAAGCCGTAATCAGGACCACTAGACTTAGAATTGAACCCGGATCCTCTGGAACAAAAGTTGAAAGCGATATTTTTGGGATAGCTTTCAATAATATATAATAGTTCTATAAGGGCAAATAATTCAGTGGGTAACACCGTAGGGATATACAATTAAATATTGCCAACCAGTTATTTTGTCTTCCCTATGCGCCGAATTCAAGGTTGTTTCCGAGTGAGGTGGCGCATCGGTAACATATTGAACTCGAATTTGGGAGGATACGGTTTTGATCCCCAGTTCACGCATGCTGACATAGGGTTTTTACATGGTTTCCCTAGGTCACTCCAAGCAAACGCTGGTACCTTTTTTAAATGCCGCCCTTAGTCCCTGTCACGTAAGTTGTGTTGTGTTCCTTCTCTAATGACATCATTGTCAACGTATGACGTCAATTTGTGTGTGGTGAAATGCCCAGGCCTTGCCTGTCATTGAACCGAGGGTATTCTTACTTAATGTCTGTGTGTTAGTATGTGAATATTATTTCATTCGAGATGACAAGCCTTGCCTTCTAAGAGTCGCTGTGACGCACGTCCATGCCTAGAATGTGAGACCACAGACCTGAACTTCCCGGAATTTACATCCGCTCGTGGGCACGACATTTCTCCTGCTGTGCGTCCACAGTGTAGGAGAATTCTCCTGGAACGTGGGGTTCGCTCATTCGAGGATAGTACTCTTGTGACATATCTGCATAGTGTGTGGGCTTGATCCATAGCCAATCATGCGGTGCCTGCAGTAACTTCTCATCATTTAGCCTCTCCCTGTGGGAGGTACCACTTCTGAAGGGAATTTCCCCTTCCACCCAATTATTGAGTTTATGTTGGCATGCGCGCCCTCGGGAGCGTTATCTTTTGGTCTTCTGCTCCAATAACTAGAAGAAGGAACTGCTGCTGGGACGACCTGAAGCCTGCACCAGATACCACGCCCTCTGTATAGCCACAAGAGTAGAACATGAGATTGTAATTAGTTGTATTAGTTAGCTTTGCCATATGGGCCACAACAGCTTCGCATTCAAGTAAGTGAATGTATTTGTATATTGCTTATATAGATAAAAGTGTTAGACGAAGAAATACGCTGGGCCTCTTTTTATTTTCTTTAACGAAATATCAGTCAGTCTTTCAAATTAATTTATGTCTGGGCTACCCCAGTCATAACAGTGGTTTTGTCATATAATTTCTTATCCAAGACTGATTTCGTTTCAGAGAAATGAAGTATGGACAAATAGCAAACCTAATTGCAACCAAGCTTCACACTTTACTGGCATAACAATAACTAGTCTACTAACAGTTAGAGGCTACAATGACAATCTGATCATAAAATGAGACATTGCAAAGTTTTTAATTCTCTGTTGATAAAAACAATTATTATTTCTGTTCAGCATAAAAGGGCCGCTAGTTGTCGCGAAAAAAATCGCAGCTACAATATGTTTCAATGACTTATGTCAGGGTGTCTAGTAACAAGCCATTTTAAAATTCCCTTACATTTCCAGGTTTTCCATACAAAAATAAAAATTTCCAGACATGCCTTCAAATAACTCCCACGCATAAAAAAATATCTCACCAACTTAAACATGTGCCATTCAGGCTAATTCTGAATTACAAGTATTCTACGCCATAATCTGTGCTCATTAAGCATATAGCTTAGATTCTACAAGAAAGATACAAACACTTACATATTATTACTTTGGTTGTCGAAAAATAATACAGACCCACCTATTTGATGTCAAGTTTTACTTGGTCACTAATGATACAACTGTCTTAAAAATATATTAGCAGGGTTACACTTAGAAAATTTGTGGTACAGAAGAAGCCAAACCTGTCTTCAAAACAATTTCCGGTCTGAAAATGTGCAGCTTTCTTGTCTTCAAGTTCACAGTATTGCTCACTAAAACTAATAATTGAAATGTAACAAAAAAATTATCACAAAAATTGCTAACATTTATTACTAAATGGATAGACAATTGCACTTAGTTACTTTTTAAGAGTATCAATTTGGGAGTCCAGATGGCACTTTCCTTTTGAGCATCTTCTAAAATTTTCTTTTTTCTTGCCTGAAGCTCTGCAAGTTCAGCAGCAACTTTACGTTTCAAGTTGTTGGCTTCTGCTTGTTCTTGTGCAAACTGTTTCTGCTGTTTAAAGTATTTTTTATAGTTTGAAACAGATTTCTAACTGATCAAACCAAAACCTGTCTAGGCGAAATGTACTGCGTGTGAACATCTTAACATTTTCTTGAAAACACTTTCTTAAATTCCCTACAAAATTGATCCGCTTGCACTCCAGATATCCAATTACTGTGCACAAAAGATTCTAGTGCTGCAGAAAACCTCTTATATGCCAAATTAGGGACACACACCACTGATGGGTCAATGAAGGAAATGCTCCTAGTGAAATTTAATGTAAGTGGAGAGTGAGTCAAAATCTTCTTCACGAGTTCTTGAAGGCACTTAAAGCATTCATGTCTGAATATCTCTATGCCTTTCTGTGATACATCTTCCACAGACCTTAACTCTGCTTTTGTTCCAAATCCCAGGTCAACATTTTTGTGAGACAATAGATTTGATCCTCCAGATAAATCAATTGCAGACAAGGGTTTTGATTCAATCATTTCAGGTTTGACAATTGTCATGAGATTCTTCAGCACATCACAAAAATCTGAATACAAAAATGGAGCCATAGGTTTTTCAGTTTGAAATTCTTTCAGTAAAGGCTCAATTTCAGATGCTATAGAAGAAAAAAATGCAATTTTGGGACCAAGAAAATTATCACGAAGAGCATTTTTTACTATCCAAAACCTTGCACACTTTGGTTCCAAACTTGAACCAAAAGACTGAACATGACTTTTCAGATGGGGCAGCATTTTCAAGGCTCTGTTTGCCACACACACATTGTCCAACCAACGAACAGCACAGAATTTTACAGGGAACAGATCTGAGCCTGTTATACGGAAATAATCTGCTCGACGACTAGGAATATTATGAAAAAGGTTATGAATTGCACGTAAAAATTTAATAACTTCCCATCCTGTTCCTTTAAATGCTGGCTTGAAAGCACAGTGCAATGAATGCAGACCATAAGTACCAATGTCCAATATTATACCTTCATGTGGACTACCTTCTTTCAAATTTTCCTTTAAATCCTTTAAAAAGCGTAAATTTACGTTTGGGCCATCCATTGACACTTGGAGAATCTTCTACAAAAGATTTTGAATGCAATAAGTAAGTCTACTGCAGTTGAATGACCCAAGAAAACAGACGTTAGATAACGAGTACATGTCATATTCTTGACGTCATCCCAGTTCCGCAATAAAAGGTCCATTCGCTGCTTTTGTACGATCTTATTTAAACTTTCATCGAAACCAATGACAATATGTGAACAATTTGACAATGTAGATATTAGATCTCGCTCGAACTGAGGCGCTAAGCCATGAACAATAGTGTATGACACTTTGGCTTTACTCAATTTAATTTTATCTGCAATACTACAGTCGGAATACATCTTGCGCTGAATCACACTATTTTCAGCATTCCGCAACGAGTTGTGTGACATTACACAAAACAAACACCACAGCACTTCTGCCCTTGTAACATAATCATTATTTTAAAATGTCTTTATTAACTTAGGCTCATTTGTAGGCGTGCAAGTGCAAATGCATGAGCATGTTGAACTATTAGCTGGACTTCTTAACAACATAGGTAAACTCGTTGATGATGAAGACAGATGTCCATCACTATTAGTAGATGGTGACAACTGAAGACCCTTACAATTAGTTGAAGACAACTTCATACCCTCACAGTCCATTGATGAAGACTGAAAATCATCACAATTAGTTGACGACGAAGATTGCAAACCCTCACAATTAGCTGATGCTGACTTTCCCTGCGAAGTTGACTCTGTCTTGCAAAAGAATGTGATCGGGACTGATTTGCTAGATGCCTCTGCTCTTTTCTTGTGCTTAATTCCACAAGCATGACTTGTGAGAGCTTGTTTTCCCATATGGCTCAGTTCAAATTTATGTTTACACAGATCACTCCATGCACTGTAAGGGCTCCCATCAGTACCCTTCACCCAAAAATACAATGGGTCTTTACACCACTCTTCTCTGAACATTATTTTTCTGAACTCTGATGGTGGCAAGATGACACCTAGCAAAAGGAATAAATCAAAGCAATCAACAAGATGCAAGATATTTAAAAAAAGAACAGTTAAAGGAGTAATCAACACGTTAAACATCTGCTTATGGATGGCAAAGCTTTATCGTTTACGGTCTACATTATTTGATAAACTATTTTTACATTTCTGTAATAACGCCAGTGGCAAGCATCACTATATTGCGCCACCATATTGAGAAAACCGCTTAAACATTTTTCATTTACCACAATGCATCTTGCACGAGACGCCAGAGTATCGCGAACAGTTTGTTGTAGCCATAGTTTTCTAACCCATATTTGTGGTAAAATAGTGAAACGAGAAAATAACTACTCATAAACATGTTACGAAATTAACACAATTACTACTTATTGGGCTTACTTGCCTGCTAAATTTGGGGATGTTTAGCGGCACTATGGTAATTATAAATCCGAATGCAGCTCGTCGAAAAACCACTCACAGACAACTACATTTTGGCCTAATAAAAGTGCGAGAATAACGCTTTTCCATGCTTAGCGTTAGCAAAGCAATAACTGTTATTTTGCAATAGCTTACGCACACAGATAAACTAATTTATGATGTACTTGTTTAAACCGAACACTAAACTGCAATTTATAATGCTGGAACAAGAAAATGTGACACCAAACTAATGCCAACAACCAAAGCCCGTTTGTCCCTACAGCGCCACCATCACCGTCAACAGTGCCCCTGCGCACCCTACGTCAGCTGTGCACCCGACGACGTGTGCATGGATCATCAGCCAGGTAGGAACGGGAACACAATATCCGCATATCGGATCACGCCCACATTCGTGCCAAAAATTACCAAGAGGTAACTCATTAACGACACGACAAATTAACAAACTAATTAGCACAAAAATTACAAGACATTCGTAGTATCACCGGCCATTGGTCGTTTAGTCGAACTCTCTCTCCTCACGGAGAAATTAGCCACGTAAGTGACACGTAGGTTTTAGTCTGTAACTTGTAAGTGTAACACACCAGCGTAATGATAAACATACCAAACATTTCAGTTTTAAGGACCCAACAGGGAATTGAAGTGGGGACGGTCAACGGGAAGGGACTTAAGAGATCTCCCGAAGTAATGTGGTTATTTTCAGCATACTCGCGCCAAAAAGACGTATAAGACAGTACTTTAATTTGTGTTGTAAGGTTTTTATGTTTTGAAAAGAGTTTGTGAAAAGGTTTTCTAGTGTGTGTTCTGTGGGCACGTCAAAAACAATTAAGTACCGACAAATGGAAGTGCTGTGTAATTGTTTCATTAATATCTTTACTACCAACTGTATCATCCACGAGTGTCTAAAATGTTCATCTATTCCCTGTGTTTCATCGTAGTAAAATTTTATTAATTATTTCCATCAGTGTTGTGTATGTACTTTCATCTAAAACTATCTCAAGCTATTTTTAACTTTTTATTTGGCGAGTGGCGCGCACAAGGGAGATTGCCACGCGCTCGCCATCTTGCAATTCAGTCTCGGTATTGAGCTCGGTCGGGGCGCAGGCGTGTCGCGTGCTCTGAGGTCTTCAAGGTTGTCTTACTGATTGTTAGCTGCAATAGACTCAATTAATACCGGAACGGTTTGCTATTCACCTCAGAGCCGTGCAGTCCTAGATCCCAACGTAAATTTAACATGTAACCTAATATTTTCCATTTTTATAATTTGTGTGTAGTGAATAAGGTAAAGTTAACCTGGTCAAGTGTATCCCGTGTGTGTCCGCCAGGGAACCTCAATGTGTATGGGGCAATCTGCGCCGCACAGGTGCAACTTAAATCGTGTTACGTAAGTAAATAATTAGTGAAATTGAATCTGTGTCTCGACCACATTCTTGTGACAGTGTTTACCTCACTAGGCCTTTAAAAGGGATCTGTGTTGAGCGTCTAACCTGGCTCTGACAAGGTTAGGATTCCATGCACACACACACCAAGTGAATACCCCGTTGTCTTGACATGTACGTCTACGTTACTGTGCCCCTACGGCTGACGGCCAAACGACCCCCTCTCATGCTCTCCGCCCGGTAACTTCCGGGGAAGCTGGCGCCCATGGCAACACCACTCACCAACAGCGCACGGCAACGCGTCAAATGGCTTCCAACTTGTGGGGCCAGTGATTGAGTCTACCATCAAGACACGCTACGCAGCAATGCACAATTCCAGGTATTTCCCGATTGAAACCTACACGAGACATCATCCCAATCCTTCCCGGCCTAAAACCTAACTTCGAAATTCCAATCCAAAAATCCAGCGTTGTGCAAAACGCCAGCAAAAGAGCAACGGGCCAATCACAGCACAACAGCAAGCGTGGTGACGTCGGACGCGCTCACGACAACGAGACGAAGAACAAGCGCCGCCATCTTGTGGCAGCACGAGTGCATCACCACCCTCCCCTTCCCACCCATCTTGGAGGAGGGACTCACAACAACAGAGCGTGTGGGCGTGACACGCCACCTGCTTTCGCCAGTGCGGTTTACCCCTCCCTCCCCCCTTCACGACGTGCACGGGGAGGCCTGCCGCGACAGGGAAGGCCGTGACATCTCCCCAACAGCTGATGGGATGTCGGGCCGCGCAACTCCGTGGAATCCACTCGGTATGGATAATGGACGCGTACGCTGAGCGACCAGCGCCGGGAAAATAAACAATGAACTATGTCGCAAGTGTGTACGAACAGCCAGCACGACCAATCCATTCCAGCAACCGTGTGTATGTCAGGATCAACAACTTTTGGAGAAACTGAACGCAAGTATTCATCAACAAAACTTAAAAATTAATAGTTCTATTGCTGCATGCCTCTCGGGAGGCCTTTCAACCCCACTGTGTGAACAATGTGTCAAACCACGACGGGTCACAGGGTTCATCAACCCCGCGGCACGAAACAACAGTTGTGAATGTAGGGAGACACGTCTGATCGCCATAACTGAGCCGAAAAAAAATTTTTACACCTGTCCTGATGCATTTTGGTGTCACGGACAGACATCAGGTACCCTTCAGTGTTATTTCTGCCAACGTAAGTACCACGAAAAATGTTTGTCACCCGACGAGCTGCAAACCCGGGACCATCATGGACGGATACAATGCGCCCGGTGTGTCAACAACAACAAACATGTAAGTGTTACGTCACCGCTAGACATTCTCACTGATGAAGTGTTACCTGTCACACGTTGTCAACAAGCAACATGTCACGGACCCAGTGTAAACGTAGTGGACTGTGTAGTGTGCGGAGGGCGCGCACATCTTCGTTGCGTCACAACAGAAGAATGGCTGGATGTAAACGAACATTGTTTTCGTTGTTTATGTTGCATCACCAAGGTCATGCACCAAAATGCGCGACACGCCGAGGCACTCAGGGTGAATAACTCGCCTGGTCCAGCAGCGCACTCGACACCATTACTGTAAATCACCACATGGCCCACCGCAACTCCACGAGCCCCAGCCACAACAACGGCGCCAGCTGTCGCGCGGCCGATACGATGCTGGCGCGGTTCCAAGCACTGCCACGCTTCAGCGGACGTCAACAAAAAGATCTGCATGCCTTTATTGACGATTGCACCCGGCGTCTACAACGGTATGGCGTTGAAGAGGAAGAATGGACACATTGCATCGCCCATCAGCTGACGGGCGAAGCACAACAATGGTGGAAGACAGTCACGTATTACGGTATCCAGTGGCCGGACTTCTTATGCCCTTCAACTACCGGTTCGCCAGCACGTATGCATCACTTCAAGCACGCATCCGTGCCGTCCTGGACATACAAGGAGAGCACGAGACACTGGCAGCATTCGCAACGCGGAAGATCAACATCGTACGTCAATTCAACCCGTAAATGGATGCGACTGACATCCTCGAGGTAGTAGCGTCAACCGCACGACCGGAATTCCGTGGTGCACTAGCTCCACTCATCCACTCCTCTCTGGAGGACTTCATGCGGTCGATCGTCGTGTTAGACCTCACACCTCGACGCGACGAAGTACAGCGACGGGAGGCCGAACTCAATGCACAAAGGAAGTTTGGCCAAGCAGCTGCCAGCAGAAATCAACAACCGCCGTCAAATGTCAACAGCACGTCACACCGGACAGCACCGAGTGGGCAAGACCGACCCGCACCTGACGGCCGACCACCATTACCGCCAAGGACAGAGCAGCATGTACGTGCACCGCTACCTCCCCACCCATGCAGAAATTGCCCAGGCAACCAGATGCACTGGCACAGCCAATGTCCAATTCGTACGCCATACCCACCTCCTAATAACAGCCACGGACGCGGAGCGGGAAACGAGAGGGCAGGGGAGTGCCACCGGACGTGACCTGCCCCCGTGTCAAAACGTCAACGCCAGCGCTTACAATACAACACGCCATCCTGCAGCAGATCCAACAGAACAACAACCGGATGTTACGTATTCCTGTGCTCCTCAACAACAAGGCGTGTTACGCCCTCAATGATACCGCTGTATCACACAACTTCGTACGTCAAGGTTTTGTTGACGTATGCCAAATGACACCTGTCAACCGCACCTTTCAACTAGCAACACGTGAACAGGTAGGGGAGGCCATGGGACAAGCGTCGATTACCGTCACCATCAGAGACATCATAACCACCACGATGGCGCTAGTCACCGCCGACCTACGGGAGGACGTCATTCTCGGCGTACCTTGGCTGACAGAACAAAACACGATCGTCGAACCCGCAGCACAGAGGACTCATTTCGGCACAACAGAATGGCGAACAGTGTACAACTTGGGGCGGCGTCAGAACGGACGCACGAGTGAGGTGTCATTAAACGACGAATGGGACATGTTGTTACCACCCCGGACAACGGGGGCATTCACGACGAAGCGACCAGCAGCACAATGTCACATCATAGCAACAGCTGACAAAGAGGTACACAGTTTGCCGCAACTGCTGGAGACCGTCTACAACGCGCAAAGGGAGTGCCCCGACGTACAACGCCGACTAGGTCTGCGCGTCGACGAGGAAGGCGAGGTCGAGAGGAATGATAACGGCCACCTTTTGACACGTGCCAGGATACCTGGGGCACTGTGGCGAATCCACGTACCAACTGCAGCATGACGCGCCGTACACAGACACGCGCACGCGAACGAGTTCGCAGGTCATCCAGGTGCCGCACAGACATGTCTCAACGTACGCTCCCACATTTACTGGCCAGGTATGACACGCGATGTACACCGATACGTCAGGGAATGTGTGCAGTGCAACCTATTCAAGAGCCGACGCACTGACGGCACCCAACAGCAGCAACCACGGGTGTCGATGGAGCCATTCGAGACTGTGTCCTTGGACCTCATGGGGCCATACCCCAGGACAAAGAGCGGCAAGAGATTCATCCTAGTCGTCACAGACAACTTCTCCAGGTGGATGGAGGCCTATCCAGTGTCCAGTTCTCGTGCACACGTCCTGATACGTACCCTAGAAACTGAGTTATTCCCCCGATGGGGCTACCCGAGTAAGTTGCTGACGGACAACGCGACACAGTTCACCGGCAGGAAGTGGAGGGATGCCTGCACTAAGTGGGGCGTGGTACCACATACCACCGCCGTCTACCACCCATGTGCGAACCCCACAGAACGTCGCAATCAAGACCTAGAGTCACAACTCTTCCTCCGAGTCGGCAACAATCACGCAGCATGGGCGGAAGAGTTACCGGCATCTTTATACACGATACACCGCCGAGTCAACTTAGCCACAGGTCAATCACCAGCTCAAATTTTACAAGGACGAGAACTACCACTACCTGGTGAGCATACCTACCCTCACCCAGACATCGACGAAGGTCCGGAGAGTAATGACGCACGCCGCCGACGTCGAGGAAACCTTCTCCAGGACGTCCGCGCCAACCAGGCGACATACGCGCGGAAGTGGGTGCCAATTACTTCGCGACCGCCACGTCATCTCCACGTCGGACAACCAGTGTACATCCGGGCTCACGCCCTGTCGAAAGCTACGAAGAACTTCTGCGCTGGCTTCGTGCCACGCTGGAGCGGACCACACCTCATCATCGGCCGACGTGGGCTGACCACCTACCTCGTAAAGGTCAGTCGACGCCGCAGCATTCCCGTCCACAGGGACGACATACGCCTCGCCGTAGAACCCCCGGACGATGCACAAAACCACTTCGGCGACAAACATGCCACACCACTGCACACGTATTCTGATTTAACCACAACAGAATCTGAGACGGGGAGCGCACTTCAACACCTCCTTCAACCTGCCACGCCCAATGGCACCACGCCCCACAGGACAGCGGCGAGAAGTAGCGCCGACGAAGCGTCCACCCACACAACCCTCAGAACACCAGCACGCACTGCACCCCAGGTCAGCACCCCCCCCAGCCCGACACCACCCATCGTGGCACCCGTTACACCGTCAAGCGTCGTAATGCAATCCGTCGAGGAGCCCATCCCGGGCACGCCGATGGACATACTTTAGGCACAGGCCAAAGCCCAAGAGGACGTCCAAGTCGACGACTCCATGCGCACCTCACGTGAGCCATCAGCAGCAGTGTCAACGACCGAACACGGTGACGAAGTGTCCGGTCACACAAGTCACGCACCAGGGGGAGCACAATGCCCCACAAGCTTGCGCCTCAACCCCCACTGCTTGCGACTTCTGCAGCGTCGTCGCCCACCGACTGTTCCAGACAGCAGCAGCGATGACGACTCAAGTCGGAAGAGTGAGTCTTCACCTCCCCGACGTTCACGGCGCCTACCCTATCCAGGCCGAGCGACCTGCACGCTTCGTAGCGAACACCCGCCCACCAGAGCAGCCGCCGACGCCTCATCACGCCTTTAGGGTCACGTCTCTACGGGACCATCGCGAGATCGCAGTCCGCACTTCCAGAGCCGGAACAACCTACGCACCCGTCAGGAACGACAGGCTCCAGCCACCTGCTGCGCATGACACAACAGCGCACCAGGTCCAAAGACGGAATCATAAGGTCTCCGACGAGGTCCAAATGGTCTCCCAGGAGGGGGGGGGGGCATTTGACGGCAACCACCCTAGCCCGTTTGTCCCTACAGCGCCACCATCACCGTCAACAGTGCCCCCACGCACCCTACGTCAGCTGTGCACCCGACGATGTGTGCATGAATCATCAGCTAGGTAGGAACGGGAACACAACAACCGCATATCGGATCACGCCCACCAACGTGGCAAAAATTACCAAGAGGTTACTCATTAACGACACGACAAATGAACAAACTAATTAGCACAAAAATTACAAGACATTCGTAGTATCATCGGCCATTGGTCGTTTAGTCGAACTCTCTCTCCTCACGGAGAAATTAGCCACGTAAGTGACACGTAGGTTTTAGTCTGTAACTTGTAAGTGTAACACAGCACTGTAATGATAAACATACCAAACATTTCAGTTTTAAGGACCCAACAGGGAATTGAAGTGGGGACGGTCAACGGGAAGGGACTTAAGAGATCTCCCGTAGTAATGTGGTTATTTTCAGCATACTCACGCCAAAAAGACATATAAGGCAGTATTTTAATTTTTGTTGTCAGGTTTTTATGTTTTGAAAAGAGTTTGTGAAAAGGATTTCTAGTGTGTGTTCTGTCGGCACGTCAAAAACAATTAAGTACCGACAAATGCAAGTGCTGTGTAATTGTTTCATTAATATCTTTACTACCAACTGTATCATCCACGAGTGTCTAAAATGTTCATCTATTCCCTGTGTTTCATCGTAGTAAAATTTTATTAATTATTTCCATCAGTGTTGTGTATGTACTTTCATCTAAAACTATCTCAAGCTATTTTTAACTTTTTATTTGGCGAGTGGCACGCACGAGGGAGATTGCCACGTGCTCGCCATCTTGCAATTCAGTCTCGGTATTGAGCTCGGTCGGGGCGCACGCGTGTCGCGTGCTCTGAGGTCTTCAAGGTTGTCTTACTGATTGTTAGCTGCAATAGACTCAATTAATACCGGAACCGTTTGCTATTC
>PNEQ01102543.1:0-10613 GCA_003012365.1 Medauroidea extradentata | reverse complement strand
GTCAATGTCGCAGGAATGTTACTGTGAAATTATTTGTCTGGCTGTAACGTTGTAGTAACGTTTCAGATGGCCATATACTATTGAGTCAAAATTCTTTCGTTATTAATACATCCAAATTTGACAGTAACTGCGTTTTTAATGTGATTATTGGTTTTATTCAGTTATATTTAATCATATTATAATTTAATGTAGGATTGTTTAAGTGAAATAATTAGGATCTCTTCGATGTTAGTTTATGTAAAGTTGCGTCTTTTACTTGTATTGTTCTGGTTTTGCATTGTTTATATTTTAATGTATTTGGAAGACCCGTTTTTCTATATTATTGATAATACTTCGAGTTTTGTAGTAATTTTTTTTTGGGAACTTTATTTAAATCATGTCATGTTTACAATTCAGATTTCTTCTTCTCCGAAGATCTTGCTTTACAATAAATTTATCTTCAGCCACTGAGGCTCTTTATAAATTATACTTAAAAGATACAAGCATATACTTAAATTATTTACATTTTGCCTTAAATTATACATTATAGGAAAATTACAAAAAACCTACAGTACTTGTTACAAATTAGGGGAACATAAGAATACAAAGTTAGTCATAATTTACATGAAAATTTTAAAGTACATAAGATTTTTAGTTGAAACTAGAACATAAAAATAGAAGTTTTTTGTAACACTAAATTTGAAAGGAAAAATAAACTATGATTCTAATGCCCTTTTGGGTCTTTTATGTTCTTATGGGACTTGATATTATGCCCTTAGGGGTCTTTCTATACATTTTACACTCTTATAATTATTCCTTAAAATTATCTTACCAATTTACGCACTGAGTTTAGGCCAGATGGGAACAAAGAATTTAGAAAGAAATGAATTGATATTTTATGCGAAATTGCCCATACCCGCACACGAAAGGTTGTCCCATTTCTGGGGCCACTCCCGCACTGGGGTATCACTTTCACATGTTGCACTGTTGTGGAGGGAGAGGGGGGACTGGTGTTGATGGGTGGTGATGCTATGGTGGGTCGAAGAGGAAGTCCCGGAGTCTTCGGAGGGGTCGATGTTGTTGAAGATCGTAAGTTGCTATAGCTGAGATGACTGGATTTTGGTGTCTGTGAAGGCGGGAGAAGAACTGCAGAGATTGTTGTCGGATGATTTCATCAGGACTGTTGACGTTGGCGAGCTGGTAGAGGGTGTTGACGGGGGTGTCCAAATGGCTGCCCAGTATCTTCCGCAGACCAGCATTGAAGGCAAATACCAGGGGACGGAATGTGGATTGAAAAATGTATGAGTAGATTACTGAGCCGTACAATAAGATAGGCAGAATGTATGCTTTCCACAGGCGAAGGTGTGTTTCTTGAGAGAGTGGGCATTGTGGAATGAGAAGTGGATTAAGAATGTTTAAAACTGTTTTTGCTTTTCCAGTCTGAATTGTTATGTGATTGTGCCAGGTCAGGGTTGAGTCGAGATTGATGCCGAGGTACCGAACAGTGGACGACCAGGCCAGTTTGTGTCCCATGATGGTTGGTGCAGGTGGTGGTAGTCTTCTTCGCTTCGTGAAGAAGACTGTCTTCGTTTTGAATGGGTTGGGGGCCACGCCCCACCGTTGGAAGTAACTGCATAGTGATCTGATTGCTAGTTGCGATCTGGCAGACAGAGCTTGAGCTTCCACACTGGACATGAGGAGCGCGGTGTCGTCTGCGTATTGCAGTATAGTGACGTCTGGGATTTTGGGGATGTCTGCAACATACAGTGAAAAAAGGGATGGACTCAAGAGTGATCCTTGCGGGACTCCAGCAGAAATTGGCAAGGGATCCGAAGTTGAGTTGTCCACACGGACAGCGAAGCACCGGTCAGAAAGGAAACTGTGTAAAACTGACAGGAGACGTTCGTGGAGAGTGTAGTTTCGTAATTTATTGAGTAGAGCGTGATGATGTACGGAGTCGAAGGCCTTGGCGAGGTCGAGAAGGATGAATACAGAGTGCTTGTGTTCACAGAATCCCTGTGTTATGGAGTCTACCACAGCGGCTACGGCGTGCAGGGATGAGTGCTGTTTGCGAAAGCCAAACTGGGTATCTGGTAGGATTTTGAGACAGTCTATTGCAAGAATGAGCCGGGATAGAATAATACGTTCTGCTATTTTAGATAAGATTGGAAGAAGTGCGATGGGTCTGTAGGAAGTGATGTGGTCCGCCGGGGAATCATGTTTCGGCACCGGCACGATGATGGTTTGTTTCCATGGTATCGGAAAGTGACATAAAGTTATAATGGCATTTATGATGTTCGTGAAGTAAATGATAGCTTTTCTGGTGAGAGAACGAATCAACGGTGCTGGAATGTGATCAATTCCAGGTGCTTTGTGTGGACGAATTTTTTGGATGGCCTTCTCGACCTCTCTGGGTGAAGTGAGCATTTTGCCGTCCGTGGGAGGAGCAGAAGATGGTATGAAGAACGTAGACGCAAGCTCATGTCCAGTGTGGCCAGGCGGTGGAATGTGCGCTTTGAAGGTGGATGAGAAGTGAGCAGCTAGGAGTTCTGATTTGTCTTGCAGGTGTTCTACGATTCTTCCTGCATGGGAGAGAGGTGGCATTTGCTTCTTTGTGCTTCTCAGTTTTCGGATGAAATCCCAGGCTGTTCCCGATTGGAGAGTTAGCGATTCTAGTTTCTGATATTGAATTTCAGCTAACCAGTTGCAGCAACGTCCCCACGCAACGTCGTAGCAATGTCCCCACGCAACATCGTAGCAACGTCCCCACGCAACGTTGTAGCAACATCCCCACGCAACGTTGTAGCAACATCCCCACGCAACGTTGTAGCAACGTCCCCACGCAACTTTGTAGCAACGTCCCCACTCAACGTTGCAGCAACCACCCCATGCAACGTTGCAGATTTGTGACATCTGGATGTTGTAGCAACGTTGTGGCAACTTTGTTACAACGTAACGAAACGTTGTGACAACGTTGATTATTTTGGGCGAAACGTTGTAGCAACGTTGCCACAATGTCGCTGTGCTGTAAGGGTACAAACATTTGATGTACCTGGCCCCTAGTAGTTACCACTGCTGCAAGTAATAAAGAAATTTAAGTGTAATTAAAAATATGTTTTACTGCTCTTGCTGTACATTTTCTAGTTAATAAAATAATATGCATGCCAATTCATAACAATTAGTTCTTAAGGGAATAAGTACTGCTTTGTTGTTGTTGTTTTTTTTTTGTCTCTCACTGTTTAATACAGTGCGAAAGTCACTATGTAACCAATGATACACGCTGAAATTTATATAAAATAAATTGTTTACATGTTTTCACATTAAAGATCAATAAGTGTATGTCTTTAGCAAGTATGTAATCTAATGTCTGATTTGTGTACTTAACTATGCTCAAAAGAATTACTGTTTTGATGACATGCTTTAGGAGTAAGTCAGTAGTTAGAAATACAGTGTATAGTATGTTGCTATAATTAAAATTGCATTTAATATGTAATCACAAAACCTAAAAAAAATTTTTTTTTAATTTTTTCTCTTTGAGGACATTTGATTTACTGTGTATGTGCTGTAAACTACCTTTTGTAGTGTAAGAAACACAACTGTTTGCCATCTTGTCTGTATATTGTTTATATTTTGTATTTATTGCTCCCCTTGGAGAGCAATGCTCAGGGAGCCTATCAGTAATAAATAAATAAATAATTAGAGATTGTGGTTTATAGGAGAAAAACTTGACTGTTTGCTGTATTTCAACACACGTTCAACTTACCAGAACATTTCTGGCTTTAGCTTGTATTTGGAGCTGTTACCCTATCTGACTGAGCCAATAAAAATCCCGATATCGCAATATTTGATGCCTAATGTTGGTCTGCAGACAGCTACACTGTGTCAGAAGTATATCACTGAATCATATATGTTGCAAGAAACTACAGTGTCTTAAAGGGTATGTTGGCACAAAACACTTTCGCGATATACCATCATCTCTAACTATAATACATACACACCATAATTCATTTTTTTCTCAAGAAGAAACAGTGCTAAATCACATGCAAAAATGTGTAACTGGTACACACACTTCATAAGTAAACAAAAATAAATAGGAGTAGTGTTCCAGTGAGAGTAATACAGTACCAACAATAATGTAGATACACACATTCAGCGATGCGACAAGCATTATCGCCAAGTGTGTACTGCAGCAGTTAACTGTCAGGCTAAGGTTTATAACGCATATGATGCTTGTGTGA
This sequence comes from Medauroidea extradentata, assembly GCA_003012365.1. Classification (NCBI taxonomy): domain Eukaryota; kingdom Metazoa; phylum Arthropoda; class Insecta; order Phasmatodea; family Phasmatidae; genus Medauroidea; species Medauroidea extradentata. The sequence goes on along the minus strand of PNEQ01102543.1, from coordinate 6,396 downwards.
TGTAACAAAATAAAGTTCTATTAACCTTCAGTGTCAGTTACAATGTAAACTGTTTATGGGCTAGCTGTGAATGCTTTTTTAACATCACTGTACCAGTAACTGATTTTCCACCATTCAGTTGAAAAAACCTACCGTAACATACAAATGCAATGTAGGCATACCTAATAAAAGCGAATGTGCAGAAATCTTTAATTCTACTGATGTAGTCAGCGGTCCACTGTAATACGCTTGTCAAATTAAATTATGTTTCTTGGTTGAAGTAGATTGTAGTACAAATGTTTCCTGCACACACCTTGCAGGTGCAGCTGGTTGTGTGTCCTAGACCTACTCAAAGTTGGTTTGGAAAATTATTTCCATTTTGGACAATTTCGAAATAACAGGTAAGCACAATATTGGTCCGAGTGAAAAAAATTACAAACTTGAACACATTTTGGTGGTGCAACAGTCACATTACAGGAGGATATGGAGCAAACAAGGTAGACCATCAGAAACAAAATGAAGATTAATTTGAAAAAGACAAAGGTAGGTAGTGAGATTTACAAAGCGAAAGAAAAGGGACATTTTAAAACTGGGATATCAAGAGATAGGGGCTGTCTCTGAGTAGAACTACCTTGGATGAATGGATGGATAGATGGAAACAAGTGCAGAGAGTAGTTTATAACAGGAAGATGGTTCTGGGTATGTGGGAAAGGGTTCTGTACAGAGTCAACCCTGAGGTGAAGGAGAAGACGTATGGCACTATGGTTGATCTAATGCTAGAATGTGCTGCATCGTTATGGGACCCACACATAGAAGTGGAGGTGAGAGAACTAAAAAGGGTTAAGGGCAGGTGGAGATGAAAGGAGCAGGTCAGAGAAGATGAAGCTAATTTTAAGCCATCTCTGAAAGATATGGGCTACCATTCGTTGAAGGAAAGGACCACGGTTGAGAGACTCATCAGACTCTGTAGAGTATGAAATGAGGATGGAGAAGGGTGGGGTAAGTTGAAGGTGAGGTTGACTAAAGGAATGTAGGCAGAGGTAGAAGAAACAATTCTGATGGTCCAGAGGGTTTGGAGGATGGAGAGGAGACAGTCCATGCTGGTGAGAGAGAGCATTACATAGGTTGGGACTCTTGACATGAAGCTACGGAAGACAACTGCTACCTGGCGTCAGCCTAATTGCAAAATGAATGTTATGTTGGTGGGTTTTTGAATGATGGTTTATTTGGTTATAGATTTCAAAGTTTAAACTCTGTACCTTCCATACACTAAGCTGAAACATTACAGAATAATTTACATTTTTGCAGTTTGGTCGTGAAAATTTGTGTTTGGAGAAAAGTGGAACGGTGTTGGCAATCTATGCATTTGGTGTAGGTGAATGAGTGGAATTTAATTGTGGAGTTGTTTACAGTTAAGCAGTTTAGAAGTGTTAGGAAGGGCATGAGAAGTAAGTGATGGAGTAGGATGAAATTACCACGAGGTGTTTATGCAATTGCAAGTGTCAAGTTATTTTTATTAGTTGCCTTGTTCAAATTCATTTTCCCCTTTAATGTTTTGCCAAATTATGCAGGTAGATTATTGTTTATGCTCTCATCTCTACTTAACTGTATTGTGAGTTGTCAGATAACATTTGACTTATAAAAAAGACAATTTGTAATAAGTTTTAGATTTTTTTTTGCCACAGGGAAAGTAGGTTAATATTTATTTCACACAAATTAGTAACAGAGCTGTAAACTTAGTTATAGGCCTACATAAAACTGAAATACAAACCATCTTGGCCTCTGTGTTGATCACTGTAATGTGCACCTATAATAGTCCTAGCACTGTTTTAAGGCCTTGTTACCGAATTTTGCAGTGATTTTGAAATTTTTTTTATTGCTACCTAATAATCATAAAAATTTGCTCCACAGTTTTGACACTTATATTTTATAACTTGTAGCTGAATTTTTTGGTAGAAATGTACTGAAAGATTTTTTAGATTTCGTCACTCAAAGTACCACGTTTTATGTCATGAAAATAAGCAAAATAATTTTTTTGCTGACGAATGGTACATTATTTTTAAAAACACATCCATAGTATTGTGCATCGTGTGACTGCACATTGACTCAATTTTTTTTCAAAGCTTTTGGTTAAAAAATAAGAGTTGTCACCAGTCTGAAAAAAAACTCGTTGACAAACCCTTAACAGAGGTGCAGCTGGCAGGGCTACTGGAGGATTCAGTGCAGGTGATTGATGAGGGGAAGCATGGGGTTTCCTGCTTTATATATTTTGAAAAGTCCTTTGATATGCTAACTATTGGAACACTGATATGGAAACTGGACAGCAAGGGGCTGGTTGGCTCAATATACTTCCTGAAGGGACGAACAAGAGAGTGTGAAAGCAGGGGAATCCTTATTGGAGGAAGGGGCGGTTACGTTAAGAGTTCCATTTGTTAGTGTGCTGGGCCCCTGTGTTTTTTGCCATTTCAGCGAGTGTTCTGGTGGCAATGGTGACTGGTAAAATGAGACTGTTTGCATATGATTGTGTATAGGGAGGGCAGAATCAGTTGCAGGAGGATATTGAGTGAGTGGGTGGACAGAGAGGAATAAATGAATATAAATATTTGGAAGGCATAGTAGGTCCACAAGGAAGAGAACAAGATATTACGACATGTACAAATGGCAGGAGATAGGGAAAGCTTCAGAATACAAGTACTTGGGGGTGATGATTCTGGTACAGAATATGAAAGCAGAGAGCAGTATCAAAGGGGAAAAGGGCCTTATAGGCGGTTCAGGATAAAGTGAGCACTAAAATAAGCCCTGTTAATGATCTATTTTCAGCCAATTCGTATCTTTCTGCGGGTAACGGCTAACGACGGGAAATGTCTAAACTCTCTGGACACGTGACGTGATGTTTGCCTTGTTGTAAGTTCAATTGGCTCTCCCACTTGTTATCACACACCTCCTGTCGCGGCCGCCATCTTCCAACTGCCGTCCACCACCCGAGTAAAGCCCACATCTCCCTTCTTTAATGAATAGCTTGACAAACTTTCCTTGAAACTCCTGCAAGTCCAGAACACAATTATAAACAGTTAATGAGCCTTATGGCTCCATACCCTTTTAAGAACCTTAATCAAAGAGTTTTTTTTTCATACGAAGATACAATTACTGTACAAGTGATTAACCTAAATAGTTTATCTCTTACTCCATTCCCCTTGAACTATTTATCGTAATCCGTCATCCACCTTGATGGGACCCTCTTCCGATTCGGTCTGCTGACTTGTAAAGCTTTACCAGTATCCCAACCTGGCCAATCTGGTTCAGTATCAGACTCCCAACCTGATGTTTGTACATTGTTTGATGCCCTTGGTGATGTTTTTTTCCCACTTTCCCTGTTTCTCCACCCTAGCCATTCTGATCCACTGTCTTCTGATTCTGTTTGACATTGTTCTCCTTGTTTTGATTTTGGCGACCCCTGTCCGTTATAGCTAATTTTCTCCCCCTCTTTCTTTGTCGCCCTTTCCCTTCTACTGTCGCTGATTTCGTTTCCGAGTACTTTGTTATCTGTTTTCCCTGTCACTGGATCCAGTACCAAATATTGTCTATTGCGGTGATACGTAATTCCTCCACTACTAATCAAGTACGACCTAGGACAGCCAGTCTCCCTAGGTGTGCTTAACACCCTTCCGTATTGTTGCCGGTCTGGAATTCAAACCTGGTCTGCTTTACATTGAGGAGAAAAGTTTCTCACCCTGTTATGTTTACTATACCACCCTTCTTGGTAATCTTTTCTGTCTTGCAACTTCTTCCTAGTAGTTTCAGAGTCTTTGTGTTCGATAGGATACAGAGATGGCACTGTGGTTCTGACTTTCTGCCCTAACATAATCTCTAAAGGTGAAAGCCTACAGTCCAGAGGTGCACTGCGATATGCCAGCAAGGCTTCATAAATGTCGGAACTTCTGTTTAGTAGTTTCTTGGCTGTTTTGACAGCTGCCTCGACACATCCATTTGATTGGCTAAAGTATGGACTGCTGGTGATGTGAGAGAACCCATACTTCCTGGCAAATTCACAGAATAAACCCTTTAACTGAGGACCATTATCTGTTCTGACCACTTCAGGAGTTCCAAATATAGCAAAGACAGACTTTCTTTTTTGAATGACTGCTGCTTCAGTTACACTAGTCAGTTCCAACAACTCAAAGTACCGAGAATAGTAATCAGAAATTACAAGAAACCACCGTCCATGGCTTTTCATTAAGTCCATGCCCACCTTTTGCCAAGGGTACTCTGGAACGTCTTATTTAATGAATGGCTCTTTGCCATTACTCTTGTTCTCTGTACATGTGTGGCATGACTCTGCCAGATGTTTTAGCTGAGTGCTCAAGCCCATCCACCAGACTGTTTCTTGTGCACAAGCCCTACACTTCGTAATGCCTAAGTGACCCTTATGCAGTTGCTCCAGCACATATTGCTGCAATTCTGCTGGGATGATTAGTCTAGTGCCTTTCATAGGATATCCTTCATTGATGGAAAGATCCAACCTAAACTGGTAGTACGGCTGCAGCTCGTCTGGGATTTTGTGCTTCTCTGTGCCATTTTTTCTCTGTGTACTGTCTTAACATTTTGCAAACTGGATCTGATGACTGACCTGCTTTGATCTGTTCGAGTATGTTTTGTGCTATCGACAAATATCTGACCACAATGTTTACATGTGCCGCAGTCTCGGCTGCCAGTTCTTCATACTCCTCACTACTCTGCATAGGATTTCTCGACAAACAGTCTGCTACTACCAGTTGCTTTCCAGGTGTGAAGTGCACTGCATAATTGTATCTCATCAGACGTATTCGAAAACGCTGCAGTCTCGGTGTTAATTCATCAATCTCTTTGGTCATCAAAATTTGCAGAAGTGGTTTATGATTTGTCTCTAACATTATGGGCACACCTAATATATGTTCCTGCAGCTTTTCACAAGCCCATGTAAGTGTCAATGCCTCCTTTTCAATTTGAGCATACCTACACTCTGTTTTCGTAAGAACCCTTGAGGCATAGCAAACAACTTCTCTTTGTTGACTTTTGTCTTCTTGAAACAATGCACACCCTAATCCATACAATGAACTGTCTGCGCTCACAATCAATCTTTTGTTCATGTCAAAATGAGCAAGACAAGGGACTTGAAGCATTATGTTTTTTACTGACTGAAATGCCAACTCTTGCTGTTTTCCCCACCTGTATTCTCGGTCCTCTTTCAGCAGCTCATTTAGGGGTTGTAATAGCTGACTCTTATTCGGAATAAAACTACCTATGTAGTTCACCATTCCTAGGAAGCGCTGTAGTTCTGTTTTGTCGCTGGGTGCAGAAAACTCAACAATAGCTTTTACTCTGCTATTATCTACAGTTATACCCTGTGCTGAAATTTCATGACCCAGGAAAGTAAGTTATTCTACTCCGAATATGCTCTTTGCCTTGTTTATGGTGATGCCTTGTTCACTGTACCTAGCTAATACCTGACACACTGTCTCATCATGTTGTTATACGCTGTCTCCAAATACCAATACATCATCTACATGCTTCAACACATTAGGCATTCCCTCCAACACTCGTGAATTTTTGCAACTGAAATGTTCAGGTGCAGCATTATGTCCAAACGGCAGTCGTTTAAACATGTGCCTTCCAAAGGGAGTAATAAAGGTAGTAAGTGGTTGACTACTTGCACTAAGGGGTACCTGATGAAATCCTAGGTTAGCATCTATCTTACGAAATATTTTTGCCCCCTTGATCTGGGCTAATATGTACTGTACTTTATGAATAGGGAAAACTGGACGCTGTACATAATTGTTCAGCTCGGTGTAGTCACAGCAAATCCTGACTCCTTCACCTTTAGCAACCACTACCATAGGTGCACAGAACTGGGCTGGGCCATCTACTGGAACAATGACATCAAGTTGAACCATTCGTTGTAATTCTTGCTTGACCTTATCCAGCAGCGGCAATGGAACTTTCCTCGGTGCCATCACTGAAAATGGCTTTGCATCTTCCTGAAGATGAATTTCCATTTCATTTTCCAGTTTCCCTAATCCCGAACACACCTTGGGAAATTTTGTCTCTGCGTTGACCCGGCGAACCACCTGAACCACTTCCAGTGCTTGAAGCGCATTCTTCCCTAATAATGGGTTAAGTAACTTGTTTATAAAATAAACTTGAACTCTTTTTTCTTCTCCTCTATAACGGAAAGTCAAATTCTTGACTCCCACTACATCCAGTCTATTTCCATCAGGACCCCGAGCTTCACTGAGAGTGAGTTCAGGCACCAAGCCTGTTGCTGTCAGTATCTCACCAGGGAGACAAGTTATGTCCGAAACTGTGTCTATCACAAAGTCAATTTTTGTGTCGAGCTCCACAGTTTCTATAGTCGCCTTAAATGTGTGTGTATTTAAACCT
>PNEQ01102542.1:0-10612 GCA_003012365.1 Medauroidea extradentata | reverse complement strand
CCCCCCCCCCCCCCCCCGCAAACATCTTCCTTCTTTCCCTTCCCTGGATTGGAGGGAAGAGTAAGAGTTGGGGGAACGTCTCATAACTCCTTGGGGGAGTTGAAAGAAGTTTCAGATCACTAGCGAGACAAACGTGGTTGGATTAGTTGGGTAGGGAGGTAGGTAGGTTTGTAACCCGGACAATGTGTCTGTTGCATTACCACACGGCGGACTGTATCAAGGTCGGATGCAACATCCACAACGAAAAACTTTACCAATACAAGTGAGCCACGTTGAGGGGGCTACCACTTACCGCCATCTTGGTTGTACGACTGGCTGGTAAGCAAGAACACCAGCCACATGCTCAAAACAGGGCTGCCAACTTCACAGCAGCATAGGCGGGAGATTCAAAATCCCATGTTCAAAGTTTGTTTCTTTCACACATATTCAAGTTTGTTTATACACGACAACACTTTAACTATGTACACAATTTACACACTCAAACATCCCGGCCGCCTTGAAACTACGGTTTCAAAACGTCACAAGGCAGGGGACAGAGCTTCACTGCAGGCCGTTTACTCAGTCCTGTCGTAGTGCGGACTGTCACCACTCTGGAAACTCCATCACTGCCTGGATGAAGCGCCACCACACCACTACACGTGCCAGTTGCCATTGCAGTGGAGGGAGCCTGTCATCCTTCACCAGAACCAACTGACCGGACTGAAGGGGGACTCCAGCTTGATGCCACTTTGTGCGCTGTTGCAGGGTATGAAGATAGTCAGTGCTCCATTGTCGCCACAGATCTTGGTGTATCTTCTGCACAAGTCGCCAGCGCTTGACTTGGTTCAAGGACAACTCTCCTAAATCTTGCTCAGGCACTGCAACTAAGGGTTCCAGCGTAAGGAAATGACCCGGGGTAAGAGAGCTCAAATCGTTTGGGTCTGAACTCAGGGGACACAGAGGCCTGAAGTTTATAACTGGTTCCACCTGGACAAGGACGGTGTAGAACTCCTCAAAGGTCAACAGTTGTTCTCCAATGACTTTCCTTAGGTGAGTTTTTACAGATTTTACCCCAGCTTCCCAGAGGCCACCAAAATGAGGTGAAGCAGGGGGAATGAAATGCCACGTTATTCCAAGGGACGAACAAGAGTCTGATGAGCCGGTGAAGACAGAAATTGTCGGAGCTCTTTCAAGTGGTTACTGGCACCCACAAAATTGGTGCCGCAGTCACTGTAGATGTCTGAAGGGCATCCTCGACGACCAACAAAACGTTTGAAGGTACCCATGAAAGTCTCTGTCGACAAGTCTGGCGCTAACTCCAAATGCACAGCCTTAGTGGTGCAGCACACAAACACAGGTACGCCTATAGCAGAGGGGCCTTACGCAAATGACTGGCCTTGATGGTGAATGGGCCTGCATAATCCACTCCAGCCCTGCTAAAGGGCTTAACCTGCTGGACCCGCATAGTGGGAAGGGTGCCCATAGGAGGTTGACAAGCCAAAGGTTTGGCCCTGAGCACTTAATGCAGTGACGCAAACAGTGTGAAATGGCATTCCTGTCAGACAAAATCCAAAACCTCTCTCGAAGGAGACTCTGCAAGGCTTGCAAACCTGGGTGCTGATGTTGTTCATGATAATGCCAGATTATCAACTCAGTTAATGGATGCCTCTTGGGGAGGAGAGCGGGGTGCTTCTGATAGAATGAAAGGTTTGAAATGTGAAGTCTACCACCTACCCGCAACACCCCGTGACTGTCAATGAAAGGACTTGTCTTGCGAAGCTGTGGCGACACACGAATACCCTTCTGCAAAGCTGATAGATCGTCCTTGAATGAAACTGACTGGACATGTTTAATGCACACTTGCAAGGCCCTTTCCATTTCCGATGGGCACACGCACTCTGTCAACCGAGCATCCTGGGGAACACTGGTGTTGTGAGCAAAACGAAACAAATATGCAATTACTCGAAGAAGCTTCGATAAGCGGCTGAAACGAGTGAACAAAGCTGCAAGGTCATCTGCATGCTGTGCTACAAATGTCTGAAGTTTTTGTTCCTGTTGTACAGCAGGATTGGAAGAATCACTTGTCACAGGGCTGGACGGCCATGACTCTACATCCTCTCTCAACCAAAGGGGTCCCGTCCACCACAGTGGGTGTGTCATGAGCTGGGCAGGTAGAAAGACCTCGCGAAGCACAAGTCAGCAGGGTTATCTTCGGACCTGACGTGCTTCCAACACTCTACAGGAATCAGGCTTTGTATTTTGCTCACCCTGTTGGCGACAAAGGTTTTCAGCTGATGAGGGGAGGTGTTCAACCAAGCAAGCACAAACTGCGAGTCTGTCCAAGCGACCACGGAGGAGGGGGCAATATCACTGTATAACTCCAAGACTTGTTTCAACAGCCGAGCTAGCAACAGTGCTCCACAAAGTTCGAGACGTGGCAACGACAACACTTTTACAGGCGCTACTTTTGATTTTGCGGCCACCAAGTGTGCGGTGACACGCAAGTAGATGGCTGCAGCATATCCTATTTCTGAACTATCAGAGAAGGCATGAAACTGATAGAAGCACCCCAGGGACCCTGTGATTAATCGTGGCAGGGCAAGAGATGACAACAGTGGGAGCTTACGATTAAATTGACTCCAGCGCTGGACTATCTCCAAAGGTGGCTGCTCATCCCAACCCATTTGTCTCAACCACAAGGTTTGGATCAAGTGCTTAACGAGAAGAAGTGGTGCGAGCCAACCCAACGGATCAAAGATTCGAGCGGCCGCCGACAGAATGTTTCTCTTAGTGGCAGGTCGTGAGCTGACTTGAACCTTATAGGAGAACGTGTCTGCAAGATGATTCCATTCCAGACCCAAAACTTTTACCACTTGATCTGTCTGGTCATCCAAGGAGTGTGAGTGAAGATGTTCCACATCTTCAGGAGGTAACCATTTAAGAAGCACAGGCTGATTACTGGCGAACTTCCGCAGCTTGAATCCTCCACTGTCCAGTAGGGCAATCAATTCCTTCTGCATCTCCATAGCAGCTTCAAGTGAAGGAGCGCCAGTAACCACATCATCCACATACACGTCAGATTTGATGACTTTCGATGCCACTGGAAAACTCTCTGCTTCATCATCAGCCAGTTGTAACGTCCGAAGAGCCAGATACGGTGCTGAGGCCACACCATAGGTAACAGTTTTAAGACGAAAATCCTGAATGTGGCCATCCTCAGACGGCCGCCAGACTATTCGCTGAAAATCCCAATGCTGAGGATGTACTTGGATCTGGCGGTACATCTGCCGGATGTCTGCAGTGAACACCACGTCATGCAGTCTGACGGACAGCAACATGCTGACAATGTCCTTCTGGAGTTTAGGGCCAGTCAGCAGAGAGTCGTTCAGTGAGCAGCCTAACGAACCCTTCAACGACGCATCAAAGACCACTCGAAGCTTCGTGGTGGAGCTGTCTGGCTTTAAGACACCATGATGTGGGAGATAATAGGAGGGCAAAGCAACTTGGGCTGTAGGAATTTTCTCCATATGCCCACTGTCCAGATAATCCTGCATAAAATTACGGTAAAGATCCTGCAGCTGAGGATTTTTCTTCAACACTAAGGAAACGACTGATTGCCTGTGGCCTGGTCACACCAAAGGAGGGCTCCAAGTCTCGAAAGGGCAAGAGGACTGTGTACCTGCCTGCAATATCTCTAGAGTGAGTTTTCACGAAATGGCTCTCACACTGAATGTCTTCACTGGATAAATGTAGACGTTGTGGTAGCTCCTCTACCTCCCAAAAGCGTTGCATGATGTCAGGCAGAGAAGGAATGGTAAGGAAAGACAAACAAAATGACTGTACAGCAGGGGGACATCGATGCTCCACTCGCCCCATCAATATCCAACCTAGGACAGACTCTAGTGCTACAGGGGAACCATCAAGCTTGTTCCCTGCCAAGAGACGAGGAAACAGGTCTGCCCCAATGAGCATATCAATCGGACCTGGCTTATCAAAAGTTGGGTCAGCCAGGTTTGTATGGGCTACCTTGCTTCGTACTCCCGGTGAGATGTCTACGCTAGGCAACCGATTGGTTATTTGAGGTAGTACAAAGGTGTCAACAGCAAACTGGAGATTTCCTTCGCGTGGAGCTAGCACAAGTGAAGCATATAATTTTGAAACACTAACGGGTGTGTTGGATAGCCCCTGAGTAGCCAGGTTACCCTGTTTACGAGGAAGTTCCAAGTTCTGAAGACGTTCTGAAGACAATGTTCAGTGACGAAGCTGGCCTGACTCGCGGAGTCCAACAATGCCCGAACAGGAACACGAGCTCCAGAAACATAGAAAACATGTATCTGAGCAGTTGACAGCGAACTAGCAACAGGTGTCACAGCTGTCACAACAGGAACTACGTCATCATCGTGTAATGAGGTGCTTGCATCCACGCTTCCATCCTCCTTCTGGGTGTTGACCTTTTCAAAGTGCTGCAACGTATGATGCCGACTACCACATTGCCGACATGAGGATTTTGACTGACACTGCTTAAGATTGATGTGAGGCTGAAAAACAATTAAGGCACAGTTTGTGCTCCTTCACAACCTTGTACCTCTCAGTAGGGCTGAGCTTATTAAACTCTGCACACTTGTGGAGTGAGTGAGAGCCCTGGCACACACAACACGGCAACTGAGATCCCATCAGACACTTTGAGGTTGGCCCGCGACTTTGTGTCCACTTAGAAGGCGGTGGTTTCTGCTTTGACGCAGGGGGGTTGGATCCCCTGGATTTACTCGCACCCAGAGCTTCCTGCGCCTTGCAACGCTTCTCCAGGAAAGCTATGAACTCATCCAGAGTGGGAAACTCATTCGTCAATGTAAGCTCCCACTTAGTGCAGAGAGCACTATCCAGACACCTACACATGATAGGAAGGAGGATCAGGTCCCACTGAGCCACAGGTACCTCCAGTGCATCCAGGGCGGAAACATTCTCAGTGATGATGGACAATAAGTTGCGTAATGACTTGGGACAGTCTGTAGATGCGGTGGGTGCCTGCAGCAATGCCTCCACATGCAGTCCAACTAAGAGGCGTTTATTTTCGTACCGGTTGGTCAACAATTTCCAAGCCACAGTGAAGTTAGAGCTTGACATGGGTAGCGACCGCACCATGCCAAGCGGCTCACCACGAAGAGAGGTTTTTAAGTAGGCATGCTGCTCAACTGGCGAAATATCGTGGCTGGCGATAACAAGCGTGGAAAACAAATTCGCAAAGTTGGACCAATGCTTGGGATCACCTTCAAAGTGTGGAAGCGATATCTTCGGTAGGGCGACTCGTGAGTGACTATGTTGGCCACTTGAGTGTGAAGGTTTGGCCTGACTCTCAAGGGACTCCACAACTGTTATAATTGTAAAGCATTTTTCCTCGAAATCAACCATTCGAGCTGCGTGCTCAACCGCATCAAAGTCACTCAGTTCATCAGAGGCGGCCTCAATAGTCACGTAATCTGCATCAAAGTACTCGCGCAACTTCGAAAGGTCTCGTACAGTAGCTAAGAAGGCAACTCTCTGCGATGTATCCTCTTCAACACTCGGAGCTAATTCATAAGCCCGCTTTATGCGACGTTCAGTCAACCTAAGACTAACCTGTGCTGACTATACCTCTGCCATTACAAGAAAGAAAGTAGGTAAAACGTGAAAGCGGCGCAACGAAAAACAATGAGACACAACTACCCTCAAACCCCTACTAACATTGGTCAGCAGACAAAGCGAAGGGCAGCAAAACAAACAAAACAACTCAATCCAAAAACCACCGAAAGGTCAGAAAATGAACAGATCAGATGAACAGGACACCTCAATCATAACCACACTGGAACACGTGTTAGACGCCGATGATCTTCCGTTGCTCACCGCGCCGATCCTCTTGAAGTGTCCAATAAAGTCAACACTGGATGTGCAGAGCCGAGAAATAAGCACCGAATATGCTTAAAAAACACGAGAGATGAAAACGCGAACAATCACGTGATGCACCGACACGAATATGCACAAACACGTGCTCGAGAAGCGCGGAATTTGGCCGAAACGAAATTGTACATCACGCACGCACGAAACTATTTACTGAAACCCGGAACAGATCCGGCCCGGAGGACCAAAAATGTTGCATTACCACACGACGGACTGTATCAAAGTCGGATGCAACATCCACAACGAAAAACTTTACCGATACAAGTGAGCCACGTTGAGGGGACTACCACTTACCGCCATCTTGGTTGTACAACTGGCTGGTAGGCAGGAACACCAGCGCCACCAGCCACAGGCTCATAACAGGGCTGCCAACTTAACAGCAGCATAGGCAGGAGATTCAAAATCCCATGTTCGAAGTTTGTGTTTCTTTCACACATATTCAAGTTTGTTTATACACGAAAACACTTTAACTATGTATACAATTTACACACTCAAACAGTGTCTGAGGCATCACAGCAGCCAAAGGATTAACAGGTGTGCAGTAGGGAGGAGGAGAAGCTGTGGTGGTATAGCTACAGTAGACATATAACGTAGCATGCACAAAATTGGACGCAAAACAGCTTCACATGACCCTAATATACATGTTCCTTCTAATAATTTTTCATGAATAATTTAAATTTTCTTGGTTTCTTGAAAATACCTTTGTCATAACCAAGTTCTGAATATTACCGTGCTCACTGGGATTATACTGTACTGCGACTAATGACAATCCATGCATGGGTTGAAAGATTACATGTCCTGCTAAGCAAAGAGAATCCTCAGTAATGCCTGAGGATAAGTGCAGTGTCATACCTGGTTACAGAACACCCAGAGGAATACAAAGAGCCAAGTGTGAGCTCTGTGCAAGATCAGCGTCAGGGCAAAGTACATCAGCACTTCGGCAAGCATGTGTGGAGATGAGACCAGCTCAAACCAATCCCCGCGAGGAACTTTGTGCTCGTACGTCACCACTTTACCTGCAACCAGCATTACATGATGTAGCTTTACATGCACTTCCCACAGGCTTTCTGGAAAAACTTGCAATGTCCATTCACAAAAAAATTTAATCTAGTTAACTTTTACTGGAGTAAAACTACACAGCCAAAATTACCTTGTGTTCTCAGATTTGATAGTTTTCTCACAGCTTTAATTGTGTTAAACCTAGTCAAGACTAAGGTATACTGGTGTGTTGTACCAAATGCACTGCATATTCACAGGCCTTTATGAAAATTCACTCACTGGAGTAAGGTGGGTTATCTCAAGACACATGACCAGGTTTTATCGATTACCAGGATTTGATGAATGTCTGCAATACTATTCAAGGTTTTAAATGGCGTTAATCCACAAAAACCTACATATTTCCTACATGGTAAATATTTTGTCAAATGCTATGTCTATGGTGCATTCTTTACACATTTTATATATATATTTTAATATAATACTAGCTTTAGTCATTGATTGTGAGACCATAACTTGAAATTTTGGCTGACTTATCATACCTTTGTCAATTTTCATAGATGCCTCAGGTGTACTTTTTTTTAGCTCACAATGAAACCAGGCATCACAAATGTTAAAACCATATTAAATGTGCTTTTATAGCCAACTCGCGTATTAACTATGCTATGGAACACACATGTATATTTTTGTCACTTTCGAATAGGGATCATTGTGACAGTTGTAAAGTTACATACTACATTTTCCAGATTTTAGCTGTCTTTTTACTAAGAGTCTGCACAGGTAAGTAATTTACGAAATTTTGCTACAGCTATGTGACTATACTTGTAAATAGCTACCATTACACATGTGCCTGATCATGCAATCTGCCTTTTTCAACAAGATTTTATGATGGGGAAAAATGACTTGTGAACTGAATACTGCACAGAGCTGGGAAAAGAATGCATTACAACAGTGTTTTTCTACTACAACCCACTTTTTTTATTCAATGGAAAAAGCATCCCCAGAACACATCTGACTTGCCAAGGCGACCTTGAAGAAAGTTTCTCAGGGCAAGCATTGAGTCAAAGTTGCTGAGGAGACTAGTTAGCTTGATGATGGCCTGCTGTGGCAAGAGTGATAATCACAGTGAAAAAAGACTTGGAATAAAATGGTATGGTTTGTATGCTTTTAAAAACCTTGAAAAAAATTGTTTCATTTTTGAGGCCTTGAAAGTGCTTAAATTTTTTTGAAGTTTGCAAAATTCTATTATGCAACCAAGGAAGAATTACGCGAGAAAAAATTTGTCACATAGTAAAATTTTGTCGTTTACCATAACCGTTGCTACAAAATTAATGTTGGAGTTGCGACAATGATCGTAGCTTGCGTTGCAGCACATCCATTAGTAGTCGATAGTTACGTATCTTGCAATGATGAACTGCCGATTAGTAGATTCTATACTATCGATATGCTACAAAATGGCTGCTGCCACTAGCTGTTCTTTTTTGTTGTTGAAGAGGTTACATCGTTGCAATCATGTTTGTTTAGGAGGGTAAAAGAAATGTGTGAAATGTAAATTAGGATTGTAAGGAAATGCAAAAGTGACTATGTTTTCTATTATTTTCACGTAAGTTTATTCATTAATTGAACATACAGTACTTTAAAATTCTGCTGTCGTCGTTAGGTTGGTTGTCACAATGCCGTCATATTTCGCGCCTTTCTAAAAGCGATTTCCAGTTCGTTTAGCGAGTTTCATGTAGGGCCTATTGGTTTACAGTGTGCTAAAATAAAATGTCGGGGAAGTGCATTTTTTTAGCAATTCCTGGTTACTGTATATAAAGATGACTATAAAGACAGCTACAACATAGTAAAGACAAATACTCGGCCAGATGATGTGCTTGTGGCAAGGAGTTCAGTGTCTCTTCTATGGCAGAAAGTGCTCTGAAAAGCCATATGAAGAGTAAGAAGTATTAAGAAATGACGAAGCTGAAAAAATTGCCGTCTGTAGCAAGAATGCTGCTACCCCGTGAAAGAGCAAGCAGGTCAGATTCTACGCCTCTGGGGGACAGTAGTTCAGTACCAAGTACTTCTTGGGTTGGGTTACATCCAGTGTCAAGCATGGAGCCTCATATTTTGAATAATGCGGTCCTTGACGCGGAAATTATTTGGACATTGAGAAATATAGGAGTACACAACTCATATAAGTCGAATGAGAATATTGGCGAAATATTTACTAAAATGTTTAGTGATAGTGCCATTGTGGCGAAATTTTCCTGCCGAGAAAAAAAAACTGCATACATGGTAGTTTTTGGAATTTCTCCTTACTTGGAAAGTGAGATGGTGGAACAGTTGTCAGTATTAAAAAAACATTATGTACTGCTTTTTGACAAGAACCTGAATGAAACGAGGCAGTTGAAGCAACTAGATATTCACATTAGAAGTTGGTCTGGGAAACAGGTAGTAGAACCCCGATTTTACGACGGTCTACGGTTCCCAAAAAAATCGATGTTGCAAAATCGATGTAGACCATTTAGAACCTTTAAATGTAAGAAAAATTCAAGTACAATGTCAGTTTTGCTCAAATAGCTTTATAATTGTCGCTAACACACAAAACAAACAAGTTTTAAATGTTAAAAAATACGTATAACAATTATATTTAATTGCAATACCCTTATATATATATTTTTTTTTAATTTTAAATTTGACGGTGCCTGATAAAATCGTCGTAAAACCGCTGTCGTCGTAAAATCGAGGTTGTACTGTAAAAACAAAATATTTCACGTCCTTGTTTTTAGTGCACAGCACTGCAGAGGACATCCTCGTAGGACTTCTGGGTGCTGTTTCACAGCTCAAGCTCTCCCTAGCTTTACAGTTGTCAATGGATGGTCCAAACGTAAACTGGAAAGTGTACTGACTGCTACAGGAACATGTTTCAAAAGAACACAACAAAAGTGTATTGAATATTGGTAGCTGTGGTTTGCATGTTGTTCATAATGCCTTCAAAACAGGTTGCAATGCTACTGACTGGGATATTGGTGAGTTTTTGGGAAATCTCTATGCACTTTTTACGGATGCACCAGCCAGGAGAGAAGATTTTAACACTGTGACAGGTAGCAATAGTTTCCCCTTACAGTTTGTGAACCACAGATGGTTAGAAAATATACCAGTTGCAGAAAAGGCCTTGGAGTTGATACCAAAACTGAAACTTTTTATAGAGAATGTTGTTGTTTGTATATGTGTTGTAAGTTTTGTGTTTCTAATTTTGACAACTTGTGTAACTGTGTCAGTAAACAATGAACTTTATTTATCTGAAGCAACGAACTTTATTTGTAAGAAAAAAAAAGATCAACTTTTGTATTCAATTTGTCTTCACTCCATTAGCATATAACAATACAGTATTTAATTATTTAAATGCTTTAATTGACTATATTGTTACAAGTTTGAGAACACAAACTTTATATGTGGGCAATTCCCATGAGTTCTTTGGGATAGAGGTCTTATAATTACAAATAAAAGAGTTAAATCAAATACTGGATTTAATAGCTCACAAAGCTACGAAATACACAAAACAGTAATCAACTAGAACTCTCACAACACAATTAGTTATGCACACAATTACTCCTGTGTCACAGACACGTTAATTAACTTTGACAATTAAAGCACAAGAAACGTCTACCATCAATTAATTAAACACTATAAATCACAATAAAATTCAGTCATATATCCA
>PNEQ01102538.1:0-19607 GCA_003012365.1 Medauroidea extradentata | reverse complement strand
CAATGGGCATACATGGAATGTTTTCGTAGGAAAAAAACCTGTTTACGAACACACTGCAACGCATATGATGCGTGGGTTAGGCGGCCGCCTTAAGTGTGGGATCTGTTCAGTTAGTGGATGAGGCATAGTTTTGAGGCTTCATGACGACATAGGAGATAGGACTCAAACCCACGACTTCCGTGGCTGGTTTTTCGGACGCGTGGCTGCTACACTGCCATGCTCGTCCACTTCGTGCCAATTTGCGCCACGAGATCCGTCCCCAGTACGACTCTCGCGTTTGAATTAAATCGACCATGACTGCAGTTGAACTGCACGCTTTGGTTGCTACTGAAGGTCACCGCGTCGCCGCCGACCCGCCACAGTCGGAGAAGTGGTGTATTTTTGCCGCTAGTGAAATAAACCTTGCTGGCAGTTTTAAAAAACTGCAGCAGTCACATAAAACTAATTTCGCTATCCATCCCATAAAGGTTCAATAACACTGGCAAGAATAGCAACACCTTCAGATGTACAGGCGCCGTACGGTAAGTTAATTCTTTTAAAAACGTAATTGTTGCAAATATTGCTCTGAAAATATTACATTGAGTAGGCTACTGTACAATTACTTAAAATCAAGCACAGAAAGTATTTTTTTTTAAATAATTGCAAGTCACTAAAGTAGTTTGTCAAAATATGCGTATGTGAAGAAATTTAACTTATCCTGCTACACATATAGCCTAAAGGGGCCCGCCTCGTGGCACATGTGTTTGTGTGAATGAGGTATGGTGCTAAGGGAGACATCGTATGGGTCATACAACGGTGCGTCGGCTCTACGCTTAAGACGTGCAGTCTTCGCGAAAGAACAAATTTCCCATGGGACTTTTATTGGTGACCCTATTGATTTATTTACGAAATAACTTTACTAAAGTCCAATGCACTACCCTTAAGCGGTTTCACATGTATTCGGCTAGTATATTTTCCGCTATAGCAGCCTGAAAACCCCGTTTTAACCCATTTTGACGTGCCCTAAAAGGGGTTTTCTAATACGTTTGTTGTCTTGAAAGTACTTAAGGGCAGTCGTCTGAAGTGTGTGTTCTTTTCGTAGAGAAACGACGTGAACATACGTGTATTAGTTTCGGTGTAAAACTTTTTCTTCAAACACGCTGCAGTGTGATTTTATGACAACGAGGCGGGCCCCTTAAGTGTGACACCGAGTAAGAGTCTGTCTCACGTAACTTTTACATATTTTGACGTTTCTCTTCTGACAAGTGTGCCTGGGAGTTCCATTGTTTGAGGCTTTAAACCTACCTGACTTCCTGGAAGAGCACTGTCTCAGAAGTGAACTGTCAAAGTATGGAGTACTTATGTGAAACAGACTATAGGTAAATAAGGGGGCCGAAGCCTCTCACTTAGACGATCCGGGTTTGATTCGCACGTGGGAATTGTGGCAGACGTTGCCGCTGGCTGGCGGGTTTTCTCGGGGAACTGCCTTGTCCCGCGCCTTTCTCATTCCGCCGTTGTTCCACACTCCTATCATCGTTTCTTCTGGCTGGAAGGGTGTCTCGCTAGTCGAGCAGCCGGCCCAACCTGAAGGTTGGGCCTTCTCACATACACCGAGCCATATTACTACATGGCAAGACATGGGATGTATTCTTGATAAATTGCGTGACATAAATAATAATAGAATCTTCCTCTTAATTTGTTATGCATGCAGAATCATTGGAAGGGAATTATAGGTTAACTTAAGAATGATTACAAGTCCAATATAAGGTGAACTTACTCTATTATGATCTCCAAAATTCGTCGTAAATGTCTTCTATGGCTCAACATTGTCACATTTACCAAAAAAAATATTAAAAAAAAAAAGAGTTATTGCAGAAATTTGGTAAATAAAATTTAACTTCTTAGCTCTCTGCTTTAAATTGCTTCTACAGTAAAATGAATATAAGTATACTGAACGCTTGAGGTAACTGTGTGTTGTTGGTTGGAAAAGAGGGTGGTCGATAACACTTCGAAGTCGGTCAGGAAGTGGGTCCGCTTAATTACCGAAGACACTGTGGGTGGTCAAGTCTGGAAATAGTTTGCTGGAGTGATTCCCTCTTTGCAGTTGCGGCACGTTTCACTATCAAGTATTTTAATGTAAGCTGAAGTCTCTTTGTAGGAGGGGTTGAGAAACAGGGTGAAGGGGGTTTTAGGACAGGGCACAGTCGACTGTCGAGGGCTTACGAAGAGTCAGGGGGTTTGGGGGGAGGGGGTTCTCTCGCTCCGGCGGGCCCAACAGTTGCTGTCGGAATCCGCCCGCGCGCGGCTGAAATACGCCGGATAGTTCTGCACGTCGTCGTGTGGACGACGCCAACCCTCCTCCCATCCTCTACTTTTCCAGCTCACCCCGCGACAGATGTGGACGACAGCAGGAAAAGGGAGTTGGGAGGGGGTGGGGAATTTCAGCAACTGGTTCAACCCCCTCTCGTGTGTGTGAAAAGGGGGCTGAGGAGGGTGGGTTTTGCTCCAAATACGAGCTCGCGCGCGTGTGCCTTATGCGGGCTGCTGGGTCCCCGGACAGACCTCGAGCTGGGCTTCCTACCCTCACCATCTCCTCACCCTGGGTACACCTCTCTTCGTGCCCGTACCCCCCGCAGTTCCCCTGCCTGCACCTCATGGGTTCGTCGGGGCGTGTAATGAACCACCACTCTACCCTTCTCTCTCTCGTCAGCCGCCTCGTGTGCCAGTCGAGTCGTCAGCTTGCCACCCATGCTGCTATAGGTTGTTCAAGTTCAACTGAGTACTTTTGAAAACCCATTTACTCCATTTTACTTTCAGGTAATTTATACTTCCCGGCAACTTTCTAATGTAAACAATGTAACAATCACAGCATATGTATTGTACCTTACACAAAAATTAACTTCCGAAGTCTCAATATATAATGTTTATAAATTATTACTCGAGGCAAAATGTTTAAGAGTGCTTACTTTATCGCCAATCACCTGTAGCTGACTGGTGTACTGCCACATCGCCCCCAACAACATTTCATCACAATTCTACCATGTGAATGTTTCACATTTGTTATTATATATTATACTAGCGATCCGAGTAGCACTAATCAGCTATAGTCAAGAATTGAAGTTTATGCACTGACATGCCGCACACTTCCAAGTCTAGATCCTACTTAATAAATTCTTATTATATATATATATATATATATATATATATATATATATATATATATATATATATATATATATATATATATAAATCGATCTGTGTATGTATGTTCCCTATGGACTCCAAAACTATTGGAGCGATTTTAATAAAATTTTCAGGGAAATCTTCAGATTAACTCAGCGGGTGATCCTGTGAAATTTGGTAGCGATCAGATCAACTGATTTTTTTTTTGCCAATTTTGTGTCGTATTTTCCCTACAAATTAATAACATTGATAATAATAATCAACCACAGTGGTCTTTGACCTTGCATATTTTGATTCCAGTGAACTGTGTGTCGGTTCCTTTTTGCATAATTTCATCAATTTGATAATTTACCCTAGCAAAAATACTTCGTGTATTCGCCAGGAAATGTCTTTGCTTCTGTGAACAATCATAACATAAATTTTCAGTAAAATGTTAACTACCGTACATCGCCGGCATTTTTCTTAGCATTGAAGGCATATCTTGTGACGCTGACAATTGAAATTTAAGCACGTATCCAGGAAGTTACGCGCTCAACCTCCCACTCCTCACCATAGCGTGTTACTCGCAGGTAAATCAACAGGTAGTTTTTCATTTCTGAGCGGCGAAGCCTTACGATGACTTGCGAGCTTTTGCCGGGGTTGCTTTTCTAGAAAAAAAAAAGTTTATACAAAAGCAGTTTCCTGCCTTTCAAACCCACTCGCTCATATTTCACTCGCGCGGCCGTGAATTATGAACGCGGGAAAGCGAGTGCTTGCATAATTTAACGGGAGATTCGAAAAAATGGTTGGCGCGAGATGGTCTGTGAAACTATATTTGCGGCACGACATCTCAGCCAACAACCACTTGTGGAGTGTTAGAACACTGATCTGGCAATTTGTTTTTTAAGAGTTGGTAGGCGGTATTTTTCTTTTCTTCACGGAAACAGGTAAGGCGATAAGGCGAATATAACATGTCCGTCAAAACACATCATCGCCTCTAGGCGCGAAGGACTAAACTAGCGTGCAGTGTTTTCGGAGAATATTTTTTTTATCCAGCGGGACTTCAAACGATGACCCTGTTGTTGTATTTGTGGAAAGTTTGTGGTAATGTGCAATGCAGGTTTCTATGTCTTAGTTTTACGATTACGATTGACATGTGCTCAACTACAGCAACGTGAAAAATACATTTTTAGCACTTTTTGAATAGCTTGATAATGGTTTTTAATTGGCGGACGTCATTTTTAAAATCATAGGTACACAGTTTGAAGTGGTCTTCGTTCCATAGATAAACGGAGTGGGAATATATTTTATAGTTACACGAGAGAAAATACTTTACGTACCACGCTACAGCAATGCATTGCTTCCCCGCCACTTCTCTTTTTACGAAAATTATTTGTTTCAAGGTTAAACGAGAACACGTAGGCTATCAAAAATCTGTTAGGCAGCTTTGTTTAATTTTTTTTCGTGATAGCTATGTTTTTCTAAACAATAAATTACACTGTTTAGACTACTAAATCAACCAAACTCTCATTAGTTACATAATGAGCTAAAATTATAGTATTTACTGTCTTGGAAAAAAAATAGACAACACAGTGAAAACAATTTGAAACAAAACCGCCAACCAGATTCTTGATATACGCTCTCGTTTAGGATTTGAAATTAACTGTCTCGGAAACTGTAGAAATGTAGAGAATGGCCTTAAGGCTTGGCTTTAGTAGTCAAATTGAACTTTATTATTCTTCACGTTTTTGGAATTCTCGGAAGAAAAATTTTAAATCGGCGACTATACCGCAAATTATATTTATCTTGAGCTACAATACAAACATGGATATTGAGCTAGTAATGTATTTGTCTGGCAGATGATTAATATAAGTAAAATTTACCACACACATTGCGGTGTAATTATATGTTAACAGCTAAATCGCAAGGTAATGTAGCGAAATGTAAATAGAATTTGAGGTATAATCACATATTTAACACTTTTCTTCTTAGATTTCCAAAAAAGCGAAAAATAATCAAATTCAATATTGCAATTGAAACCGAGCCTTAAGGGCGTTCAAGTGAGAAAAAATCGCGATACATTGGTTCATTTAATACTGCATGAGACTTAGCACACATGTGCACAATATGTGCTATGTTTTGATTTTGTGTAAGGCCCTTCTGAGTATTTTATCAAAGTCTTATGTTATATATTTTCGTAAATTAGTGTAATGTTAATTATCTCGACGTATTTTTAACTTCATATTATGCATATTTAATCGGCCAGAGATAGTATTTATTGTTAGGGCTAGTTATAATTAAGTTAGCCCAATTATTTTTTAAAATTATAAACAGTTATGTTTGATGAAGTAAGGCAATTTTACCATTACATTGTCAGATCATTAAATGAGGGAAGTAAATACTCGCGCGCGCGCACACACATGTGTGTGCATATACTACAACTGTAGTAAGATATTTGGATACAAGTGTGTTGTAGTCACGGGGGTAGCATAAGGTCTGAATAATGGCGAGGGGAGAGAAGCCAAGGAGGGGGAGAGGTAGCCACCAAATTGACCAGCAGCCATACTGCTTTAACCTTGAAAGTACACATCAGACAGGTGTTTTTTCGGTTGAAAACTCTATAATGTAGCTCTGTTTACACACCTCCTAACTAATATTTCCTCAATTTTTTAATTAGTCGGCCATATTAATACCGGCCATGTCAAGCGTTTGTTTGGTTATAATTCCCGGCGACATGCTCCATCTGGACCCTTCTAACATCTTTGGTTGTAGTGGTGATTTCCTAACAACAGCTCCTGCAGTTAAATTGCGCGTACAGGGTCTGGCAGCGTACGGACACCCACGGACCTCACTAGATAGGTTGCGTTTGTGTGTGAGGCATAGGTGCGGTAAAAGTATGCCACTAACCGACCTATGTAACGTATTATCGCGTCTTCGCGCAAGCTACCCAGCTGGTGTGCAAAGCTTTACTATTATACTTTCTCCTATAGGACTTTAAGCGGTGACCACATTATTTTACACATGGGCAGCATAGTTGTAAGTCTAAAGTTTGTTTCTATAGTTAGATTTTTCGAATCCGGTTATTTTTAGACACGGCGACAGTCTGGAAAACCCATTAGTGGCCATTTTGAGGAGCTCTAAAATAATGTTTTAAATAACCGTGCTCAATTTTTAAAACTATAGCGACATAGTTTGAAGCGTGTGTTATTTTCGTAGATACACAAATGTAATGCGTGTGTAGTAGTTTCAGCAAAAAAAAAAAATAAATCTCAACTCGCTGCAGCGCATTTCAAACGCAGGTAGCAAGGCCACTTATGTGTTTACTTTAACGTTTACTTAACTTTTTAATGCCTTATAATCGTGTACATTAATCACTTAAGTACTTGATATGAAATATCTAACAACTCGATGTCGAGTCAGTGGTATTAAACATTTAAACGCCAGTAATGAATTGAAAATTTCCTTAGTCTCATGTTAAATCAGTGGAATCCATTGGTCGCCGTTGCTTATAACGTCAAGGATTCTTGGAATACTGGAAATCTGTTTTGATTCGGAGGAAAAATTTTTCACGCCCTTGTGCTAAATCGCCAATGTGCCACTTATTTCCTAGAAGTAAAATTTTGAGTGTCGTGTGGTTGCTCAGAGATTGATGACGTTATTAACGAATATACTGAACTATCGTCGTATATATTTTCGCAGCGTAGTTCTTAGAACACATTTTTTGTCGCATGTATTTACACGGAAGTCTGTTTCACTTTTCGACAGCAGCAGATGTAAATGCGTTTCTCAGAGCGTGTGCAAAAGCGTTTAGGCCTACCTAGTTTCTTTTTTATAATCTGTCTCTTAACGTGCTCTATAAAATAATGAATCACTAAATACAGTTAGTTTACATTAAAGTATTTTTTTCAGTCGATAAAGCGAGTTGATGCATTCCAGATGATATTAATTAATTTATCCCTGTTAGTTACAACAAACAGGCATGAACTAGATAAGTGATTTCGGTGTGTCTTTAAAGTAAAGGATGGGTTTGCTTGCACAGTGTAAAAGTTAAACTTCCTACGAGCTGTATTGCTAAGTTTCTAGTTATATTTTTTGGGAATATCCTAGTGCAAGATGTTTGATTTGTGAAATTTTCACAGTTTAGGAATTTTTCAGCTTTTAATTTTTGTTTAATGTGTGCATTATTGCACATGCCTCTTAGAGTTCAAAAACTAACCGCTATTATTCAGGAATATTGTAATTGTGGTTTTATACATATAATTTATGTCCTTTGTGGTTTATCTGTCCAAGAAGTCAGCCGTGCTCGTCATGTAGCAGAAACAGCTGTGGTGTGCTCATATATATATATATATATATATATATATATATATATATATATATATATATATATAGACTACTCGCCGTCCATTACAACGATCCGGGTTCGATTCCCGGCGTGGTCGCTACCGATCCTCACAACATGTGAGAAAGCCAGGCTGCCAATCTCAGTAAGAACCTTGACGCTATTACACGTGGAGCGGAGCTCTCAACAGCAGAGCAGCTATTAGAAATATTTTTTTTCTACTTGAATTTCAAGCGTCGAACCTAAAATTGTATTTATGTATGGTATGTACGGAAGGTCAATGCACTCTGCTAATCTTATGTTTCTACTTTTTTAGCGATATTAATTTTTTACGCCTAAACGAGAGCAGATATAAAAAATCTGTCTGGCAGTTTTATTTATAATCTACTTCACCACGTTGGTTATGTTTTTTTTCAAGGCAGTAAATACCATGGCTTTAGCTAATTGTGTAATTAATAAAATTCTGGTTAATTGACTTTTTAGTCGAAACCTTTAGTCTCTTTCATTGGAAAAATTAGCTATCACGAAAAAAAAAAAAACAGTTTCAAATAAATCTGCTAAAGAGATTTTTGATATCTGCTCTCGTTTATGCTTAAATAAATAATTGTCGCAAAAACAATAGAAACTAAAAAGCACGGCCTTAAGAATGTGGGTGCTATTGTTCTGAAGTTAACAAGTACACTAAACAAAGCCTTTGTTATAGCCATTCTGAGGGACTGCAAACCGTGTTTACTGATAAACCTGCTGCCTTTTTAAAATTGAAGACTTAACATTCATAAGGGGCTAAGTGGCAAAATAAGTTTCGAGATAATGACGAAAACAGCATATTGCGAGAAACAAATGAACAAGGAACTATCCAAATGCGTTCACATATTTATTACAACAGGAAAGCAGTAAATACGAGCAATCGAACAGTGGTTAATACAAAACACTTATGAACACCATATATATTTTTTTCAATGAACTATAATGTGTTGATGTTACTCCAACCATCTTAATTGTGCTGATGTACGGCGCCCTTGAATATCACTAGGAGATAGCACTTTAGGTATGTCTTCGACCTAATGTCTTCACACCTTTCTAGGTACCTAACAAATTTTTGTCGAAAATGGTTGAGGAAGTCTAGCAAAGTGAATAACTTAATTTTAAATTGGTATTTTCATGTTGCTAATAACAATATACTAACACAAACTGCTGGACTGGATTTATTTACTTGGACATACTCCATTGCGAAATAAATGACTGTTAAAAGGGAAAACTAAAAATAATACAAGAAAACATAAATAAGCAGAGTATGCTTTAGTCATCAGGATACATACACAACAAGAAATTCCAAAACTGGAATCTGGTCAGATAAAAACAACTAACAAACAGAAATTTCTTGTTGTGTATGTATCCTGATGACTAAAGCATTCTCTGCTTATTTATGTTTTCTTGTATTATTCTTAGTTTTCCCTTTTAACAGTCATTTATTTCGCAGTGGAGTATGTCCAAGTAAATAAATCCAGTCATGCACTCCCATTGCACAGTTCTTTCAAAGATCACAAACTGCTGGGTTGACATATTATTCCAAGTACTTTAATTTACTGCACATTCAAAACCATTCGTGTTTGACGCTTGGTCTAAATGACAAAATTTAAAATTTTTGACAAATTATTCGCTTTGCCCGTATAGAAGGGCAAAGCGAATAATAGCACAGGGTGAAGTGAATAATGGTACAATTAAATTTACAAATAAGAAAAGAGAAATATTTTGGGCACTGATAATGATGATTTACATAAAAAATGGTACGGTTCGTAATAAAAAATATGTATATTCCTTACTTTAAGTATTCAGCACCAAATTCAACAAATTTTCTTGTCTTTGAAGTTCGTCAAATGTTCACTTAGGACAGCTATAGCTACTTATCCTTCTGCAGAATTAGTTCAACTAGACGCTTGGACATTCTAACACTTGATGACTGAGGCACCAATCTGGTGTACAAAGAGGTTTTTCAATTAAAGTAAATGTTATCAGTAATGAATAATACTTGCGAGCAAAGCCGCGGGGACTGCTAGTTAAATATAAAACGAACATGACCGTTAAGCGATAATATACAATTAGAGGACAAGCATTCAACATACATTAAGGGCGTCACCTACCTGCGCGTTAGAAGTCCCGAAGCTATAAGAGCGACCTTGTAGCGCGTATCAAATGCCGCATTGCCACGACGAGCCAAGCATTACCTTCTGTACATCCCACCCTTAAGCGGTGACGAAATAGTTGTATTGGTGAAAAGTTTGTAGCAAAGTTCAGTGCACATTTCTATCTGATTAGTACATTTTGAAGTAAAGTAGCCCGAAAAGGCCCTTTTTATCTACGTTGTAGGGCTTAGAAACGGTGATTTTAATAAGCATGGTGTGTTAACAAAGGCAACCTCTCCTTGCCTGAAGTATTTTATTTTCGTACACTGGCACAGTTGGCACTTTTGGAATAGTTTCGTAAAAAAACGGTATTTACAAACATACTGCAGCTCATTTGAAGCTCGTGATAGGCAGCACCCTTAAGGAAACAACATTTCTTCGAATACGGTTTACACACCCCTGACAGTAAGTGTTGTATCTTCGTTGCGGAAATCCTCCTTGGTTTCGGTAACACCGAGAAGAAAGACGAGAATTTGGAGAGACGGGCGTAGCTACAATATCAAGGTTTTTTTTTGCGAGGCGGAATGATATGGAAATATTGAGTGGCCGCGGGGCTGGTATGCGTACGCCACCGAGGGAAATAGTTCCTTGTACGAATGTAGCGCGGAGGAAGAAAGAGAGCAGGCCTGCTCTGATACAGAATATTCGTGCGCCGTGCCGCGGGGCAGTTTTTACAACTCCCTACCTATCTTTCTCTCGCTCAATTCCCTTATCCCCCTCCTCTCCCCGCATCTTTCTCCCCGCTTCCCGGGCACCGGAATGTTTATTCAGGTGCGACCAGACGTCTGCTTCCCTCCACTCCCCTTTCCACACCTTCCCCGGCGCTGTTGACTTAAGGTGGTGACTGAGTTGCCTTGTGTCCTGACGGCGAAGTTGTTCCTTCCGTTGTCCTCAGAATCCGCCTCTACGGTCACGGCGTGTTTGGGCGAGGAAGGGGATAGGGGGAGACACTATTTTTACAGCGTCTCGTTGTTTTTCCACTTCTGTGAAACAATGTTTCTGTAATCGCAGATTTGACGAATGTAAACACCCTTGCGCCTGTTTCCACCACTGATGAGGTCAGTGGGATGGGAATCTACTCAAAAGGTGTTTCTCCTTTTAATATTTACAATTTACAAAAAAAAAATGCGCATCGTGCAGGAGTTTTCCGTTTAAATGTTGCAAGAATGTTCGCTTTGGCCGACGCATAAATTCAGAGTTTTTCTCTTGAAACAATTTCAGGGTGGCAACCCACCTGGAAAACCCGGAATTATCAGGGAAATTGTGATCACCTGGTAATATCAGGGAATTTTTGGTTCATCTGAGACATTTCAGGGAATTTTCTTGCCTCGTTCTTTTTGAGCTTCCACAAAAACCATAGGAGTGAATATAATGGAGTTTTGAGAGCATTATAAAATTTTTATTGCAAAAATTACCGTTATGTAGGTGTAATTATACTCCATTGTCAAGTTCGTAGTTATTTCTGCTGAATGTTTTGTCAAGTTCATTGATTGTAGTGTCAGGAAGGACGTAAAATATTTATCTTTATTGGAAAATGTGCTGAATAAAATGTCGAAATGTTGTTTTCATACTTGCAAAATTCAGGAAAATTTTTTGTTTTATATCAGGGAAATCAGGAAAAAGTCAGGGAATTTTTGTTGTTGCAATGAGTGGCCACCCTGAATTTACACAGTACAGTGAGATGTATTAAAAATATTGTTTTTTTTAACATTCCCGTTTTTATTTTGGGAAAGTGATTGCAGCAATGCGTAGCTAAAATTACACGAAATTAATGTCTTCCTTTTATAGCTTGCCGAGGAGTTGATTCCGAATGCTGCAGACTTGGAAACTGTAAGGAATCCGGTGTTTCTCTAAACACAAAATTTAGGGGTTTCCGTTGTGAAAAATTGTGTCTTTGTAGCAGACGCTGTAAATAGTGTAATCCATGAGATAAAAATTGCCCTGACTGAAGTTTCCTTTTACTGCCTGTCATAAAGTTAGTAAAAGAAAACATGGGGTTACATGTAAAACAGATATTCTGCTTAAGGCGCCCGCCTAGTGGGCTTGTGTTTATGTGTGTAAGGCACGGCGCTAAGGGCGATATTGGCAGGCTCACCTGGTGCGGCATCGCCTTTACCGCAAGACAGTGAAACTGTGTGCAGTGGTATCGTAGATCACTCGCCTGACTGACACTTTCAGTGGCGACCCAATCTTTTTATTTGTGGAAAGTTTTTAGCTGAGTACATTGCATGCTCCTAGAGTATTACATGACTCCCGTGAGTAGTTTTTCAGATATAACCGGCTGAACGTCTGTTTTTAGGCGTTTTAAGGGGCACCGAAATGATTTTTCTAATCGACGCGATGCTTTGAAAGTACCTTTCTTACATCGTTTGAAATGGGTTTTCTTTTCGTACATTAACACAATGGGCACACGTGGAATGGTTCTGTAAAAAAAAAAACGTATTTACGAACACACTGCAACGCATTTTAAGCGCGTTGTAATGTACAGGGAAATTCGTTTTTTCCAGACTGCGGTACTTCAGAATGTTTTACTTGTGCTGAACTTTGCTACAGACGTCCCACCAATATATTTATATGGTCACTGCTTAAAGCTATAAGGGCTACCTTGAAGTTCTCATCAAATGCTACAACGCCACAACGAGCCAAGCAAGATTGCCGCCGATCCGTTTTAACTGTGAAGTTTTAAGGGGCCTCCCGCGCTTCAAATGCGTTCCAGTGAGTTACGGCTATTCTTTTCTTGACGAATTGAACGCACATTACATTTGTATATCTACGAAATGAACACGCATTTCAAGCTATGTCGATATAGTTTTAAAATTTTGGCACGTTTATTAGAAACTTCATTTTCGTGCCACTCAAAATGACCAAAAATGGGTTTTAGACTGCCGTATCTGGAAAAATAACAACCGGATTCGAAAAACACGATCATCGATACAAGCGTTAGACTTTGAACTATACTCTCCGTAAATAAAATAAAATATTGTGGTCACCGCTTGAAGTCCCATAGGAAAAAGGATGATAGTAAATCACTGCACGCCAGCTGAGTGGCTTGCACGTAGCGGCGATAATCCACTACATACTTCGGTCAACGGCACTCTTACCGCTCCTGCCTCACACACAGACGCAACCATCTAGATAGGCCCCTTAAGTGTCTCTTGACGTAGAAATTTCGTACTTTTTATTGTGGCGTAAGATATGGTTAGTGTGGCTATATTTGATCATAAATTTAGCAATGAACTGTTAACTAGAGCAACGGACACACGAAACTACTTTCTTGAACATGTTTGTGAGGTTCCATGCCTAACCATGTTGCTTTTAATAATTATAACATTCACACGTAGCCTATAATTCGGAAGATTTCGTTTATTTGGTTATTTTTTTTCATAATTAATTATGCAGTTTCTTTTCTGAAAATTTAACTTGGTTAAAACATACACTAATAAGTAACTGTGTGTTGTTACAGAATTAATCATTCCAACGTAGTTAATCTGTATTCTACCCTTGACGTGTCTACAGGGTTGACTAATCAGTCTTAGTCTGTCTCTTAACTTTGTCGGAACTTTAATAATGAAACTTAAGTACAGTATTCTGAAGTACTAGTAGAAGTTGCACGCCAGTTTATCAGCTTGCGCTGTAAGGTCGATGTTGCAAGTGTGAACGAGCTAGAATCAGCCTGAAGCCGGATTTACACATTGGCCCATGTGGTTGGGCCAATCTTGGAAGGAAGAAATGCCAATGACCAAGAAACGGCCAGTCGCTATTTACACGCTGGGCCAGTTCATTTTTAACCAGTCATACGGCCAATTTAAATTCCATGAAAATTGAGGGTCAAGTTTATTTGTAAATTTCTGCAATTACATTCATACTCTATGTATATGTGCAGAATAATGTCAACTGATCCATTTCAACATTTCATATAACAATATTTTCCTCTCAAACTACAAAAAAATGTAAAATCACAACACCAATGCATGCACCAATGTGTAAACATAGACCAAGACTTCACCAATGCATACGCCAACCCCTTTGATGTTGGACTGAATGATCAATGCTTCCAGCACACAGCCAACGTTCCAAGATCGGCCAAGTAGCGGTTACACATTGGCCGATTCCTTCCAAGGTCGGGTGTTGGGCCAATGTGTAAACCCGGCCTAAGGCCGTGCCAAATTGGCAGTGTGTGTGCGCTCTCTCGCACCCTTTTGACGTCATACCGCTGTTCGAATTCGAGGGAGAGTAGGCGATATGGTGAGTGAGCGACGATGTTCACTTGTTGCACACTCTCGCACCCTTTTTGGCAGCCATATTGTTTTAAAGTTAACCCAAATATTTGTGCTTTACTGAGAATTATTTTTACTCGTTCATTATTTTAACCCTCCATTCTTGTATTTTAAAAATACATCAAGGCATATAATAACAGTTACCTGTATTAAATGCATTGTAATTTAAAAATTTTTATTTTTTATCACGTTTTCTGTCGTGGCCTGTAATATAAACTATAGAGCCAGAAAGACGACAAACTTAAAAATAAAAAAAATAAAACTTTATGGAAACACAGTGCGGAATTTGTGTAAAAGATATGGAAAACTAAATGAAATAAATTCAGAATAGAAAATACGTTACACATACGGAAAAATTGTTGATGCCTGATACAATTATACATTTTAGAACATACAATGTTTTTAAGCATTTTTTATGTCCTAATTGACATCGATACATTCGTGTATTTTATCAGAAGTGAAGTAAGTCATTCAATGTTTTGTATTTATTCAGTTTTAAGACGTATCTGAATTAATTCGTTTACAGTTTAAATTATTCATTTGTGTAAGTTATGTACAATTTCTGCCGATAGAATGCAGTGTGCCGAGTGCATAGTGCAAGAGTGGACAAAGTGAGCCAGAGTGAGCGAGAGGGAGAGTGTACAGTGAGAGTGAGCACACTCTCGAGTTTGTACGCGGCCTAAGTGACTGTTTCGTGGTCCAGGGCTTCGATTGCCCACGTGCAGTTGAACGTATTGACTGTTCCTAATGAGGGAAGCGCGCTAATGAGCTGGTGAAATGCCGGTATTCCTCGTAGCAGCAGGTCGCATACATATTTATTAGTCTCTCGTGATATTAAACATTACAAAGCCGACCATGGTTTCTGCCCCTAAATTATTTCGTCGGCGGTTATTTTTTTTACTCTGTGTTTGAATAATTCAAGATTGCACAAACACTGCCAGTTGTACAGGTGAATTAATATTTTCCAATGGGTCATCGTTTCCACGCAGCTCGAGGCGGCAAACATGCGCGATTGCCAGATTGTGCATCGTTGCGTCGAGCAGTGGCGTAACCAGGATTTTTTTAGTGAAATGGATGGGGATGGTGGAGCGGGAGAAGATTAACCTGAGAAAAACGTAATGAACGCTAACCACCCCCTCTTCCAGAGGCGGATCCAGCTCTTGGTCGAAGAAGGGTAGTCCGGGGGCCCTCCTCCAGAAATATTTAATTTTTAAGGTGCAAACTGGTGCTATTGAAAGCATTTCCTAAACAAAAAATTGAGTATACCACTTTAAAAATTTGAAAGATTTTAACAGATAAACTATACAT
This sequence comes from Medauroidea extradentata, assembly GCA_003012365.1. Taxonomy (NCBI): domain Eukaryota; kingdom Metazoa; phylum Arthropoda; class Insecta; order Phasmatodea; family Phasmatidae; genus Medauroidea; species Medauroidea extradentata. Next base: position 4,356 of record PNEQ01102538.1, on the reverse strand, counting down.
GAAAGGTAAAATGGTGGGGCCCCATGCACACCCCCTTGGATTTTCCCTTACCTTTCCGGAAAAAATTAGAATTTCAAAGTGGAAAATAGTGATATTTTATCAGTTTTCGTAACGAAACATTGAATATTCTGCTGCCAAAGATATTTAAAATGTTTTAATAATTTTCTCTAAGAATAATTACGAGGGACTCGCTTGGCTACGTTAGTGAAGTCGAGTGTTTTGACGTGGCCCAGATCGGAATTAACGCCGCTTTTTCGGTTATTTATCGAGCCTAGTTTTCCGGTTCGTCAACGACCCGAGTGCAGGCTTAGAATAGATAACCCAGTTGCGTCATAATTGTGGTAGACCTGTTTTTCCATCCCGTGACACGCATTCGCCCGCGATAAACACGTGGCGGAGAAAGTTGAACCGGCTCAGCCTTGCACGCATTGTTACCAACTCCATACGCATATTTCCCACTAAATGGGAATTAGAAAAAAAAAACAGCCAAGTGCGTAAAACAGCTATGCTTATTGTAATTTAAATCTGCAGTAACGTTAAATATTTTTTTTTCCCGATTTAGGGCCCCAACTATTACCTGCTATTTTCACAGTACAAGTGCAGAACATGTAAAACTGGTCTTCACTTGCACATCTAGTCACAGTTGGAGTTGTTTCGACTAATTAATTTAACAAACGAACATTTCTTTAGCTAAATAATTCGCAAATCCCATCGTATTTTAGCCGTGAAAAAAAAGTCAACATGATAAACTGATTTTCAGAAAAACTGAGACGATTTATTTGTATTTGCTCGATTTGACGTTTAAAAAAATAATTCTTCCAAAAAACATGCACTTGCGTGTTATGAGGTACGGTGTTACTATACAAGATTACTGCAGCTGGACGGTTTTAAACAACTGTAGTTGAGTACTAAGCTGGACTCGAGGCCAAGCCAAGTAACGTTCCATCTTCTTAAAAAAATTGTTCCGATCCAGTAACAGATAGATTTGGAGATAAGTATTTCCAATGCTGTCCACTTATTTGCCAAGAATCCGAAATATTTTCGTCTTCTCTCAAAACACAATTTTATTACTTACGTTTTTACGCCGCCTAGGTTCTTAATTTTGCAAAAGAACGAACGCTTATTTCTTGCTTTTTTACAACAGTGTTTCAGGTGCATAATGCAACCCGCATTAACCCCATATAAATCGAGGCTTATCTTACTATCGCTATAGCAATAAGAGTTCATACATATCAACATTTAACTTCGCGTTTTGTGAAAGACACTGTCGTTTTGATTTTCGCTGCGTTCCCCGAAATCAAGTTTAAAAAATGGTTGACTACAAATCTTACAAATTTTTTTTTCCATCACGTTGAATGTGTAACCGTTTGTCATACTTCATTATGCAGAATGCAGTTCGAATACGAACTGTTGCATCTTTAATAAACTGTTATTACAATTTGGTATGAGTAGGCTAATACTATTATTGCTACAGCGATAGTAACATTAGCCTTGATTTATATAAAGTTATTGCGGGTTGCATATATGTGCATGAAACACTGGAACGTCCTCTTAAGGCCCTTTCACACGAATAAATTTTGCTTCAATTTTTTTTTCAAAGTTATTGAATTAAATTTCTTGAATTTCATGTGACGTCATAACCACGGCCATTTTGTCATTTAATTCATTGAATGTCGTGAATTTCGTCTAAAATTTTAGTTTCGAAAATGTTTGAATTTGTTTTAATAAGAAAAAGCAAGAACGGAGGTTTTTCTGACAGTGTTAATTCAAATTACACAGTAGTTGAGTTTTGTATGCGAATTTAACCATATTAATAATAAGGCCGAGCATTTTTTTCATTTAAATAATATATACAAAAATAAGAAGAATTGTTGTAATAGCTAAACCAAATATTTTTGTGTCGTGCAGGGTTAGTAGATAATTGTAAACTAGGTACATAATTTATTTTGTGCATCGTTCGTTTACTAATCGTGTGATAACTTTTCAAGTGGTCCCTTCGAAGTTTATAGAGCATAATTTTTTGAATCTTCATGGTATTCAAGCAATTGAAATCAATAAATATTTGATCGTGTGCAAACGACCTTTAGTATGTAGGTTAGTCATATTTTGTGTGAGGTACTTCTGTAATGTGCTTACACTTTGAGGTACGTATTTACTGCAACGAACGTTTGTTGTGTGCGTCAGAGAGAAAAGGTCGAAGGAAAAAGAATGAGTGTAAATTGTTAGTTGTTGGGGGGGGGGGGGTTATGTGGCGTGGAATGGGGAGCTCTTTGACGTAGGTGTTTTCGATCAACCGCACGCCAGACAATGGCATCTCTTCTGTGGTTTTGTGGCAAGGTTTTCCACGTGCATTGTTTTCCTACTCGGGATATGCAAATGGATCTCGTTTGACATGCCCTTGCTTCCTGATGGCTTTCCAACGTCCTCGGTAGTGCAGTAGATAAAAATGGGGGGGGGGGCTTGTTCGTATCGTTTTAAATAGTCCTTAAGGGCGCCGCCTACCACGCGCTTAAAATACGTTGCAGTGTGTTCGTAAATACTATTTTACGAAACTATTCTTCATGTGCCTATTGTGTAAATGTACGAAAAGAAAATACACTTCAAACTTGGACGGAAAGGTAGTTTTCAAAACATCACGTCGATTCGAAAAATAATTTCGGAGTCTCTCAAACTAGTATAGAATATAATAATTTTTTAATCTGAAAACTACTCACGGGATTCGTGTGAAAACTCTAGAAACATGCAATGGACTTGTTTCAAACTTTTCACCAATACAAAGATGGGGTCACCAATGAAGATGTCAGGAGAGTGATCTACGATACCACTGCACGCCGTTTCAGTGTCTTAACAGTAGAGGCGATACCACACCAGATAAGCCGGTCAACATCGCCCTTATCTCACTCACACAAACACACGGCCGTAGATTGTTTCCCGCTTATTTTTTGTTCAGGGTGTAGAAAATGACACGGTGAACACTGTAACATAAAAATAGATTTGGTATGTGAAACTGTGTAAGTGTGATGTTGAAACAGATATCTGTTCTGTGAACATGTATGTCCCCACGTCCAGGGGTGCGCGCAGGACTCGAACCCGACTAACCGAGAGAGGTATGCGGACGTAATATAGGTGCCTTAGTGACGGGGTGCTTAGCCACGAGTAGTTACACCACCGTGTATTAACCTTTATCGTAGTTTCTTAACATGAGTGAAGATATTTTGGTCAGCTCGTAACGAAGTCTTTAGCGCTGGTGAGTATGGAGCAGCACCGGAATGAATGGGCGGGGGAAAACGGGAGGTCCCAGAGCAAACCCGCCGACCAGCGCCATCGTCCGGCACGATTTCCACATGCGAAAATCCGGGGACCGACCCCGCCGATAACCGAACCCGAATCGCCGTGGTGGAAGACGAAAGGTCTGACCCCTCGGCCACCGCCCTGTTTCTTAACAAAATCGACCTTTGAATCAGAGCGTATCATACTGTACTATTGTAGACACTGGCGGCGGAAGGTATTCTTGTAAATGTTCGGAGGTGGGGTGGGCCGGTTGGGGGGGGGGGGGGGCGTTGACACGACAGAAATTTATTTCCGAATTTTTCCCTATGACGACTTATTAAAGCGTGGGGTCCGGAGATCCTCTCCCGGGAAATTTTGGATTTGAGTGTGCAATTCTGTGCTATTTAAGTGGTTTACGGGTCTAACTATTGAATATACAGCTGGCAGAAATTGTAATATTTTTAAATATTAAAACTTTTATACTCTTCCTACCCTCTGTTCTGGGGAGGGATATTGAAGGCAAATAAAATAAACATTCAGAAATAAAATCCGAAATACAAACCAAATAATCTGTAAAACTCAGGACACCTATTTATTCAGTACACGTACACACAAATACTAGGACGAAGACAGTGTTGGACACAAGACAGAATAACGACAATATACTAGACGACACGACGATGGACACGTAAAAGAACACAGTAGATTTCTTAAGGGCCTCCGTGGATAGGCCGCGTTTCTATGTATTGTTACGGGGGTAACTAGGGGCGTGCTTAGCTTCCAGAAGTAGAGAACTCACGAGAGGTACACAACCTTAATATAGGTTCGTTATCAACCAAGAAAATTAAAATTAAAGAATTAGTTTTAAGAATTTAATACAAAAACAAAAAAAAATCAAAGAGACGTTTACAAAATTTTGACTAGAATTGACAATCAAGACAACAACAAAAGAACTACATACGACTTATCACCATTTCTACATTTCCATTTCTGCGACACAAATACCGTTACTGTTATTCAGCTTAATCACCTAACAAATTTAAAACCTACTACATCTCTAGTTTTATTTTCCAGACGTCTGGACTG
>PNEQ01102528.1:0-44271 GCA_003012365.1 Medauroidea extradentata | reverse complement strand
TATACACAAAATTTAAATGTTGCAGTATGTTTACTAATTTTGAGTTTTTCATCATATTGCTTTCGTTGGCATTATTTTCTGTGTGTTCTAAAACCCTAGGATAACTCATCCCCCTACAGCCCTTGAGCAAACATTTCTGTTATCAAAATATGCACTAAAGGAAAGTAGGCTGATTAGTTCTGTATAGATCTACTTGTTATATATATAGATAACCTATATTAAACGGTATGGTAATTTTGTAATTTTTTTTTTTTTAAATATGGCCAATAATAATATTGGCCTCATTTACAGTCAGACTACATTCCGGAAGACAAAGTAGGCTGAAGAAACGACCTTCCTGTCTGTGTGTATGCCTACTCAGGCCCCGTCTATTCCTTCATTGTCTGCAGTTCCATAGACTAGCTGCTAGTTGACAAATAGTCGGGGCCTGAGTATGCATGGTAGAATGAATTATAGCCTACAGGTAATTGAATTCGCGAAATTTTCCAGTCCCTACTTAATAGTAACCTGACTTTTTTTTGCGTATTTGCTTCAAGCCGTGTTCATATTATAAAAACGGCCACAATGCTTATATTTTAGTACAATATTACATATATATTGACAAAAATCTTTTCGAATTTTGTCATATTTGCTAGAAACACAGTTTCATAAAGTTATTTTGAAAATAACGTGTTTTGTTTAAGACATGATCATATTTCTCCAATGGCGGCCATATAGGCATTTTTAAACACACGAGACATTTTAGGGATAGTAAATCACAATTTTATGACAATCATTTTACAAATAGTATTAATTAAGGTACCTGACATTTTAATTTTTGTTTTTGACGTGTTCGCGTTTTGAAAATAGCGGTCAGTAGAATATTTTTTTTGCAATTCACGAGTTATACGAGGATCGATTTTTTTAATAAATGTATTCAAGCTTCTTACTCATATATTTATTAGAAAAGTGACTCGTCCTTTATGCAATTCAATAACGCTGTTTTACTTTATTTTACAGTGACAGCTACTTGAACATTTTTGAACACATGCGATATCATACGAACTATAAATTAAAATTTAATCAATCTTAGTACACATGTAGTACTTAGTAACACAACTTAACTTGATTAAAAACCATTTTCATAATTTCACAATGGCAACCACCTGAACATTTTTTTGCACGAGATATCTGAGAAATCATTTTCAAAATTTTTTCGAACTTGTTGCATACATAGATATTAATAAAGTGACACAACTTTATGTTTTTTTGGTAACTATCGTGATTATAACTTTTTAAGTTTGTGCATTTGAACGTTTCTTGAATACACGAGATATTTCAAGAAATATAGCCCAGTATTAAATCAAATTCAGTACACAAATAATACCAAGTAAGATAACTTGATTTTTATTACCTTCTTTTGGTCAAGCTATTTTCATATTTTTTCAATAGTAAGTAATTGTGCGTTATTTATCATACAACATGTCGTAAGGCGTAAACATCATAATTTTATCAAACTAGGTACTTCTATATACTAATAAGTAAAGGGATATGACTTTTATGCATTTTGTTCGTGCCATGATCATATTGTTACAACGGTGGTAAACAAAAAAAAATTGAAAACACGAGAAATTTTGAGAAGTAAATATATCAGAATTTCAAGAAAATAGGTACCCAAGTTGAATCTAGTAATGTAATATGACGTTTTTGTCAAGAAGTGATACTATTTTTTTTTAAATCGCGTCGTTTGAAAATATTTTTGATATTTCTATATATTTGATTCATTACTGTTGTAGGTCTGCCGTGTTAGAAGATGCCTTGAGATAAATTAATACTTCCGAATTTACATAAACGATTAGTCAAATTTTGGGAAGGTTTGCGATCACATATAGGATAGTAGGTTAATACGTTATATTCATATATATATATATATATATATATATATATTTTTTTTTTTTACTTACAACACAAAGCCACGTTTAATTTTATTTTAATATGTCTTGTAACTTGCATTATTTATTTAAATACGCCATGTTTATTTTTATCGACTAAACCAATTCATTTTTAATTTGTTTTCCTTAAGCCTAGACTACTCTCGATTATTTGGAATGTCTTAACCAATTATATAAGAAAAGTAAATACTGATATATTTTAAGTCCTTTGGTTCACATCTAAAATACACAAACCTGTGAAACATGGGAGTATATTTTACATATGAACAATGTGAATTTCCCAGTAAAAAAAAAAATTCGTGCTAAGATATTGTAAAATATTGGAATATTATACATAAGAAAAACAGAAAACGTGACCCAATATTATCTTCGTTTGATGATAAATAAAATGTTATCCACGTTTTCTGTTTTCATTAGTATACATTCAAAGGTATTTTTTCATCATAGCAATTAAAATGCCAGAAAACTATAGAAACGTAAAGAAAAATTTAACTTCTAAAATAAATCTTTTAGAATAACTTCGTTTCAACCAAAGTAAAATGTAGACGTTATAATTTTTACAGACTTATTTTAATTCATGCCGTATTTCCTTATTGTTGAACACAGAATTAAGCAAAACTGGTTTTACATTACAGAAGTTCAAGATTCCCAAGCACACATCTCACTCATGGTACTAAATAAACTTGTCTCCGGTACAGCCACGGTTAATTAATTTCCACTAAACGTAACGAAAAACTTCTGGATTTGTAAATATTATGAAAACAACTTATTTATCAATTTATAATACGTACATATTATATTGAAAAATTTAGACCTACTACAATAATAATATAGTCTTCAATTACTTGATTCGGTCTTACTTAAACGTTTCTATGCCAAAATGTTATTTTTTCTATAACATTTAAACTTATATGAAAAATGATCTAGTCGTAAGTGTTATATAAAGTCTTATTACAATTAAACTTCGGCAGACATTTCTTTTTCATATTCACTTATTATATAGATAGTTCTATAGAAAATGTATGTGTTAAGTACAGAAGTGATGTGCACACAAACATGACCAGAATTATAGTATCTGAATTAATTAGTTAAATAAACATTATCTTAACAATCAATATTTTACTGTTTACATATGCGTTAACTTGTTTTAACTAACATAAAATACCCTCTCTGTAAACCTTGGTGACATATAAAATAATTTTAAAAATATAGTTTTATCTACAATTTCTAGCTGTTAATTTCTCTTTAACTGACGCTTTCTTGGGAAGGTTGAAGGTTGGCCAGCTCATCCGAAGCGAGACGTCTCATTAGCTGACCTCAATCCACAACAATTTAAGACTGTTAATTCAGCGAATTTTCGAATTCTTTGCAGTACTTGTCATGATAGTAATAAATTTCGATTTACAGATAAAGTAATTACTGTCCACCATCATTATTTATTATCCATACTGTGCTTTAACGTTTTGTAAAATATCTCAAAATGCCCACGTTATAATAAAAAGCCTACGACTCATAGAACTGCAACTCTTTAAGCATAAAAACTCGAAAGCATATATGAAGTCGAGCAGGCAGATTTTGGTCAGCACCTAAAAACGTGTTTTAATCAATGGTGAGAAACGATATAAGGCAACTGTGGAGCAGTTGGGTGAAAGAGACGGGTGATCCCCAAGTCATAGGCCGCTGTCACACTGGATATAAAACTAACGTAAACCGGGTTTACTTTGTCCTAGCGGGGTAAATATGACAACTCAAAATTGTTGTTTTTAAGTTATTTAATGATGAAAGTTTCAAGCTTTAGCTAAAAGGATAAAAGGAGTTATTTAAAATACTCGGCTCAGATTATCTGTTTATTTACCAGAAAACCCAGAAACTAATATGTTAAATTGTCAAAGTAACTCCGAAAATGGTCAAAGTAACCCCAGATTACGGTACTTCACTTAAACATGTTCAGTTTAATGGAGCGGTCACACGAGCAATGAACAAGTTAAGATCGCAGTCTCTTCTCATTCTAAGTAATCTGGTTTCATATCTAGTTTCGAAAGAAACATCTTCGATGCTTATCTCCTATTGGCTATCTGCGTAACGAATATGGCTGCTTTTCGTTAAATAAAAATTAACTTTTAGGCGTAAAATAATTATTATTTCCACTTTACACACAGCAGCAGCATTTCAGTTAGATGCAGTATGATAGTTAAAAAGTCACGTAATTTTGAGTGAACATGTGATAATAATTAAATGTGTTAAATTTCAGGTTCCAAGTTTGTTGAGGTTAGAAAGTTCGTTGAGTTTTTTTAGTTGTGTGACCTCGCTAACATGTTTAAGCCTTAACACGATCAAGCATGGTTGCCAAATGTATTTAACTGAATAGGTTTGACCTCTAGTATGACTGTAGACATATTTGCGAGTTCTACTGTCAATACTTGGGTTTGTATAAGTTACACATAAATGTAATCTGCACCTTCATTTCGATTTGACTACTTAGCCAAGTGCCATGAGGTCATGCCTGTACCAAACCAAGAATTATGTCGAGTCACCAGTGCACCTGAAGAGTGATTTTCTTAACGACTTTTTGGTACCACTTAAGCTGCATTAGGATCATGGATGAAATTTTGCGGCACATCAGTGTTTGCCAAGATTAATGACAAGAGAAAATACGAATTATAAGCGGGCTAATATGACTTAAAATTTAATAAATTGCGTTCTCAGGAAATGTATATTACGCTGGTAGTTAATTGAGTACAGTTTATTTTTTCACGGCAGCGTCCAAATATACTCTAGTGAAACCCTTGAAAGTAAATTTAATTAAATTGTACCCACTTATAGCTGTTTAACAAAAACATAATAGTTTCATTTATTTTGAAGTAAAAAATAAAACATATTCTTAAAGGAAAAATTTAAATGTTTAAACAACGTTGGCATTAAGTTCTTAGTGTTTTTAGAAAGATTTAAACATACATTGTAATTAACATACATGTGTATCTAATACACGTAGCTTCTGATGGCACATTTGCGACTACTGGACTAAAAACTATGATAATTTGTAACGCGTAAACTCTTTTGCTCAACACGAATCTGTAGATAATGAAAGTTTAGACTATATGTTCATAAAATGTTGCGTGACATAATATTCTACGAAGCTGCTATATTTATTAACTTAATAAACTATCGTTTGGACTTCTTAGAACAAATTATGAATAATCTATGTAGATAGTAACAATACTATGTTATTCATAGTAACATTGAAGTTATTTTTATAATACAGATAGTTATTCAAACCTTTTTAGAATTCATGAGAACAAAATTTGTTCTTAATTTTTTAAATAATTGTGTGTGTAAACAACAATATACGGCAGATAACATTTATCATTATTAATTTTTAAAATAAATATTTCTCCAAAAGGATGCATTCTTTAGGTGTTATATATTAGACAATAATCAACCTCACAAAATATAATGGTCAATTTAATTAATCAAAACAATCTTCATATTGAAATAATACATGCTCATAACACTACAAAATTTATACATGTGTATACTCACATAATGTCAACGAAGGCTAACATAAATTTTGCAGTCTTATGAGCATGTATTTTTTCCACACACACACACACACACACACACACACACACACACACACACATATATATATATATATATATATATATATATATATATATATATACACACGACTTCGTTAAATATGTTTCATATTTACTTGTTTTACCATGTCTTCGTAAACAAACATAGTGTACAAATTTACAATAGAGTACAAAAATGTTCTGGTATAAATAGGCGTTAGTTTAGTTAATGAAGAATTTGTTACATAACAGCTTCCAAATGTTGATGAAAGTTTTCATCAGGGTTTTCTATAAATAAGATATAATAGATTAAGCTTTCTCGAAAATTCCTTAGAGTGTAAAGAAAAATATATGTACGGGAAAGGGATTTTTTAACGATGAGAAGAGATGTTACGGCAACCTGTGCGCCAAGACGCAATGGCATGGCACGTAAAAGAGTTCTGCATCGCCGCCACGACAGGATCAGATATTTACATACATCTCCCAAGCCCTTCCCACGGGCCACATCCGTCGGAGCGGAACAAACGCCGATTTCCTGGAGCGGGCTATCGATCCATCGGGGGACACTTCCAGGCGATGCATTAAGGCGACTCCTACTTCCCCATTTGGAATTCCAGCTCCTCGATTCCTTCTCTATTCTCTTCGCTCTTCCTCGACACGAGCGCGCGCTCCCCAGTCGAGAGCAAACTATTCCTGTTTTATTCCAATGGCCGCGCCCTCGTTGAAACAAAACGAGAGAATTGCGCCCCGCGGAACCCTGGGACAGATCTCATTCGAGGGGGTTGGGGGAATGAAACTAGCGAGACTCTGTCGTCTCCCCAACCCACTATTCTCTTCCTACAAGTCTCCGGACTCTGCCGGGCCTCCAGCGTACCAGGGCAACTCTTTTACGTTTCTAGATTTTTTTTTTCAACTCCCCCCCTTCTAGACTACCCTTTAATACGGGGCTGTCTGGGGGAAGACAATGGCGACGCCGACAAAACACCGCGGCATTGTTTGCCGGGAGCTGGTCTTGTGCTTGAAGGACTCCACGTGGGGTCCTTCACAGCTGGGCAAGGCAAGAACTGTCGCACCCGCTGCCGAGTCCTTGATAAACTCTCCTCCGCTGCACTCGACGCTCCTGACACCACTACAGTGCCGTTATTTTTACCCCGCCACCCTCGCCGCTCGACTTACACCCCCTCAACTTCCCCTCCGGAAGAAAGTTCTTGTGCTCCCGCCGCACCATCGAGATGAAATCACTCCCTGGAATCCTGGCTGAGGTGAAATATGGCCAGAACTTGGGCAATCGCCCAGAACTTTCAGTGCAGGCTGGTCGGGCACTGAAGAGGGACACGTATCCGAGCACAGGTGGCAACCCTAGCAAGGTCATCCCCAGTAATTTTAACAGAAGCGTTTTTTAAGATTATTCTTGGGGCGGGGAGTATGATTGATTTTGCGGAATCAGCCTTATTGTATTCGTGAGAATGCTATTAGGTATTTTCCTGCTATGCACCCAAATATAATTAATAAAACTTATGTTTGGTGTACTTAAGTAGGTATAAATTCAGTAACAAAACGGTCATACAGAAATACATTTTGTATACGTTTTACTCTGAATTAAAGGAGTGGAAATTGTCCTGCCAACCCAACAAAAAACACCCCTAACTTTTAAGTACATCTGTGTGGCGTGTCTATCATATATTTTCCAGTAATCTATTGTTTCTCTTGAAAATATATCTTTGACTTTAACCTTATTTTATGTGTTAACTGTACAAAAGTTATTAAATTGTCTAGTAAGTATAATCTTATTTCGAACCATTCGTGAATCAATCCTGAAATATACTAAAATATCTCATAAAATAATATGGAAAAATCATTAAATTAAACAACTGATTCCTTTAATTTAGTGGAGTTTCCGTCAAACGCCGTGGTTTATAAACACCCTACTGTTTTTTTCTTTCCTAATAAACATTTACGTGCAGGTGTAAAGGTGAAGATTTCACGTTTTGTTGACATATTTCCGTTTTTCTATTGAATTTCTTTGTTTTCAATTGAATGTTGTGATACCGTTAGTTGTATTTCAAGTTTACGGGTATTTGCTTTTGTATGCGCATCGATACTCTAGTAACGTACTGTACTATTATGGACATACGCCATTGAAATATTATGTCGTCCCAGAAATCTTAGAATGGTACTAAGGAAAACAACACCAACATGTCTTTAGCGTTCTGTCGCCTAGTCTGTTGTTTGTGACGTAGTCATTGTTATCATGTCTTGTGTCCAACATTGTCTTCGTCACGGTATTGTCTGTGCTATCTTAATTGTGTTGTCCTGAGTGTTTGAAATTAGATTGTTTTGTGTTTTGATTTTTATTCTTATGTCTATTTTATTTTCCGTTATTTGTTGCTGACTTAATTACTTATTGGGGTTTTCATGTTCTGTTGTTTTAGTTTACGAGTGTGTTGTCTACAACCTAACTGGGTTTGTTTTCTCCTATTTTTCGTTTGATTATGTTTCTTTTTAATCTCATTTTAAGGTTTTTGGGACGAAATAATATTGCAGTGACATATGTCCTCAATAGTACAGTACGTTATTCTGTCTCATTGCAAGACACGATACTCTACTAGTAAAGATAAAAAAAGTTTACATTGTAAATCTCGGATACAGCTCTCAGTTCCAGATTATTGTTAATATGTTATCGCACCGTAGGTCAGTAAAGTATTTAACTTACTGAGGGTATCATTAAAGTTAGTGCATTTAAATATGCACAAAATGGACGTTGTATATAGCTCGAGAGCTACAAAATAAAAGGTCGTCAACTTATGCGATGGCGTTAATGAGTATTTTCCTAAAAATGTATTTACTAAGAACGTAAATATAAGCATAATACGAAAGCTTTGGTCTTTATATTCTAATTGCTCGTGAAGATGATTACACAATATAGGAATATTTGTACAATGGTCACACTATTTTTAGACATCACATACTGATAAATAATTGTTTAATTTTAATTCAGCTACGTTATCAATAATATTTTATCTACAAAAAGGCAAATGCGTTATTTCACATTGTATCACACGAAAAATGGCACGAAACTCACTGCTGGAGACTGTTTTGTAAATAATTCATTGTTATAATATGTAGCATCGTGTGGTTCCTGAAGAAGATTCGGCAATTATACGATGCAGCGGGAAGTTTTTAAAGTAGGATCGTCTTGGGCGACTGAGCTTGGCTCATTACTTAATTTTATTCCATTCCTCGATACTAATATCATGTGTCAGCCTCTCTTTCTCACCCCCCCCCCCCAATATATACGTCGCGATTTTTCCACTAAATTTTTTCACATAGGCTTCGGTGGCAAGCGCTGGCCACCAAACACGCCAACCGTTGATGAACTGGTTGGGCTAACACTTCGCAGGTTGAAAAGACCACAGAGTCTAGGTCTTCGGGGGATCGGTTACCTTAAATCTACGTCAGCAAGCATAGTGGGATTTTATTAGGCTCTCATATTTGTTTTGACGCTTAAGGCGGCTGCCGTCATACACAGTTAATAATTTTGTGTGATATAATTACTTTTTTAATTTAACTTCGGTCACAGTCACTTAATTTCTAGTCTAGCTATGTAAATAAACAATGTATTTATAAGGAGGATACCGGAGGGCACCAAGCCCTAGGGCGGGTCTCAAACACTCATTCCACACTCTCACTCTCGCCCACTTTGGTTCACTCTTCAATCAAATTGAGACAGCCACCCTCGGATGCACCCTCGAAGCTCTAAAACCTAGCGTGAGGAAAAAAGGAAAGTTGGAAAAATACATTTTATAGCATTTTCTGTGTGGTTAATGCGTTACCGATATGATTAACCAGTAAACCCTACAAAGTAACATAATAAAAAAAACATATTTGTGTATGGCTGCTATGAACACATTTCCGGGAACTTATAAAATAATTTTTACTTACCAGCTGCTGTCATTGTACCAAGTTGCGTCTCACCATCTCTAATGACCTCGCTGTCGACGAGACGCAAAACCCACTTGCATTACCTCATCTTGCAAGTTGCATAATACTGGTGCGTTCGAGAAATTAGTTGTGTTTTCCGTTCGGCAATTAGTTAAGGTATTATACTATTGATATATGGCAAATACTTCTAAATTTTTTTTATATTACAGTTCCAAATGATTTCACAATACAAATTGATAGTTATTAAATAATTTCAATTATTCACATATCTCAGAGTAATAACTTTAAGTACAACGTTACGATATACTCAAACGCTTTCGACAAATAGTATTTTGTTTGTTTGGATATAAATCATTGATTTTTTATTTTAAGAACAGATACGTAACACAATTATATGTTTAATTTATTAGATTATAAAAGTACACAATTTCAGTTTTTAGTATCATTATTGTAAAATAATGAGAAAGCATGTCAAAATGTTGACAAGAAAATACAAAATTTCGCTGTTTATAATAAGTACGCCTTATTTATACGAATTTTTACCATAAAACTTTCGTTCAAATTAGTATATCCGTAATTTACGCAGTCAAAATTAAATATTCAGAAGAAGCCATCAAAAAGTGTATTTAACTATTGTGCTGCGCATTGATAGTGTACTTAACTAATAATTCGTAAGATAAATTAAATGTATGTGTTTTATGTTATAGAAGTGTATATTCCAAAAAAATATTTTCAAATTACTATGTTTTTTTGTGTGTTAGAAACAAACTAATTATATTTCTGACAGGTTAGTTTCCAATTTTTTTTCCTTTCAGAAAAAAATACATAAAACGAATATTTCACGCTATTAAGAGGTAATCATTCAGGTACGGTTTTCACAATACAGACCTTTATAAGTATAAATTCGCAGAAAATGTAAACGTACAATGCATTCTGTGTAATAAAGAGATCGTTAAATGTTATTTCATGCAATAAATTATCACATACTGAAATTATGCAAAGTTGATTCAATAGTTTTAAAATATTAGTAGGAACTGGTATCCTAAATGATGGCGGTTAGTATGCCAGTAAAAAAAGCAAACAGCAACGTTACTAAAAATTTTTTTATTAGCTTATATAGAGGATATAGAATTAAATTATTTTCATCAGTAACTGAAATTTTTGAATGTTGAGGACAGTTATGCTTCAGTTATAAGGATAAATAAACACCTTAGTGCTCACATAAATCTTCCTGAAAATCCCTTAAACGTCGTCATTATTTGGGGTGTGGGGTAATGAATAGCACAAACGACGATTTACTTGACTAATCAGAATACATTCACGCAATGTACGCTCCAGTTTTCAGCTGATTACAACCTATACGGTACAATATTAATAAAGTCGTAATATTTCTTTAATAATAATAATAACCATGACGTACATTTCTTAATCACTTTCAGATCACTAAATAAAATAAAAAAAGTTAAATTTGCGTTTAGTAAGTAAACAAGTTATTTTTAGAACAAAAAAAACTGTTCGGGAAAGGAAGTTTAAAATAATTACAATGATAAACATTACACATATCATTTCGTATTATGCTCACCAAACTTATAATAATGTTTGTATAAATATTTAATTGAATTCCGTAATAGTATAGATTTTGTGTGTAAAATTGGTTGCAATAAGAACATTTAGAAGAATCTACACGTCATAACATCTTAAAATAGCAAATTATTATACTCGACACAAACGATTTCATGATCATAATTATTTTACGGCAAGTGAACGATTTTATGCCATTTTTTTAATAATAAATTCCTTCAGTTAACAATTTGAATCAGTTGATTGACTTATACATGCATCACATCATATTTTCTCATACACTTGTCAAACTAGTAACAAATATTTTCAATTCAGACGCATAAGTTCCTCAATTGATAGTCATATTAAATAAATAAACAAAGAAATTTATTTGAGTATTCAGTATATTTCTCACCTAATCTTTGTTGAGAATTTTTAGCAAAAATATATATAAAGGATGTTCCGGAAGTAGGCGCCAATAAAGAGACGGGTGATAGAGGGGCTCAAGACATACCAAATGAACCGAACTTGTATAATCCAACTTGGAACCGTCTAAAAGTTGTGAATGTTTTAAAGAAAATTTGGTTGTACTCTACCCTGAGCTAAGCATTTACTGATGGTGGTAAAAATAATAGTCCATGTGCAACGAAATATGTACACGCCAAAGGTGATTAGTGTCGTCACATGTAAATACACATTTCATGTCTCTGAGAGTACAGCTTCATGGGGTAAAAATATCACTCACAAAAGTTGAGTTTGGTTCTGAAAGATACCCCTAGTTTACACGAGGTAAAAAAAAAATCAATGGGTCACATAAATTATCACCCGCCATTGGAACAGCCGCTCCATAGTATGGCCAATTAATTATTTAAAATCAGTATTTTCAATTAAAAAAAGTCGATGCAGTAATTGTGAAAACATAATGTAATGCAGAAGAGTCACACAATGTAAAATCAGCTATAAATTGTATATAGTGCGTGAGTAAATAATTAATCGTAACTTATTTAAAATGAAAATATTACACAATATTTGAAATGACCAAAATGTATTTGAGTGTAATGTGTTTAATTTACGAGGATAAAATTAAATGATTAATAATAGTGGAAATAGTCAGCTATATCATTAAACAAAATTTATACTATTGAAAAGGAATGTTAAGAAACACTAATTACATCACCATACACCCTTACGTAGTCGCTGCTTTATATTCACAGCGGCGGTGGTTATGTAGAGGCTAGAGCGCTCGCCTCCTATCATTGCGAACTGGGTGTAGTTCCTGATTTTCTTCATGTGGGATTTGTGGCTAATATATCAAGATGTTTTTTTTTTTTTGGGGGGGGGGAGAGAATTTGAAGGGTCTTTCGTTTACTGAAGGACAACACAACAAGCATGCCCTGGCCCAGATGCGAACCGGGGACCCCTCGCACCACAGACCAACGCTTTACCGACTGCGCTGCGGGGGCCGGCACGTTCATCGGCTTACAAGGCTTCGCTATCAAGAGCTGCACAAGTCGCTCCATTACATTCTTTTCGTTTCCTTCGGATCAAGACCTTGCATTGTTTCTCGACTAGCAAATACGCGTGTGTTTGGGTGTCTTATGATCTGCTGCAAGAAATACTGGTGATTGTACACAATGTGCACCCTAGATTTACCGCATACTAACGAATAGTCTTCACGCAAAGATGTGGTATTATTAATGAAATGCAGAAAATGTTCCTGTAAGGCTATTCAGGAATTACACCCAGTTCGCAATGTTGGGAGGCGAGCGTTCTAAACTCTACATAACCGCGGCCGCAGTGAATATGAAGCAGCGACTATGTAAGAGTGTCTGGTAATGTAATTCATTTATCTTAACTTTCGTTTCAATAATATCAATCTTGTTTAATAAAATAACTGAGTATTACCACTTTTATTAATCATATTTAATTTTATCCTCACAAATGGAACACATTACACTCAAATAAAATTTTGATATTTTCAAACATTGCGTAATATATATATTTTACAAAAGTTACATTTAGTTATTTACTCACATACTAATTTCAACCTTACAGCTGTATTCACATTGTGAGAATCTTCTGCATTACGTTATGTTTTGCTATTTACTGCATCGACGGTCGTCAATTAAAAATGCTGGTTGTTACTAATTAATTGCCGATACTATGAGGCAGTTTTTCTAATGGCGGGTGGTCATTTATGTGACCAATTTATATTTTTTTACCTTGTGCAAACTAGGGGCATCTTTCAGAACCAAATACAACTTTTGTAAAAGTGAATTTTTTTTGCCACATGAAGCTGTACTCTCAGTGTAATGAAATGTGTTTTCAAATGTGACGACACTAATCACCTTTGGTGTACACATATTTCATTTCACATGGACCATTACTTTTTCCACCATTAGTAAATGCTTAGCTCAGGGTAGAGTATAGCCAAATTTTCTTTAAAAGTTCATAGATTTTAGACGGTTTCAAATCGGAGTATACAAGTTTGATTTATTTGTTAGGTCTTGGGTCCCTCTATCAACCGCCTCTTTATCGACGTCTATTCTCTGAACATATAATATATATTCTTTTGAATTTTTTCTACCTCACGATTGTAGCTACACTTTTACATAAAAATTGATTTCAACAACTATGGCAATTGGAGAGAAGTCATTTAATTGTTACAGATATTCCAGAAAGTATTTCTTTTATAATGAATGTGTCTATTAAATATTGTATGATATGTCACAAAACAGTATTATCATAACAAAATCTCAAGAGTTTTTTTTTCTGTAAACAAAATTCAATGTACACAAACTTATATAATTCCCACGGACATAGAACTGTAAATTTCCTAGAAAACTTGAGAGATAGAAAAAAATGTTACTTTTTGCTTTATGCGTGTAAAGAGAATAATAATATTTAAATATTAATAAGTATACGTACTGTTCCGTGAAAGTAAAAATCAATCTTGTTTAATACTAAATATCTAGGAATTAGTAACGTCCAAAATTTGGGAACATATTTTCTAATTTGGCATAATTCATTACTATTACAGAGATATTAACTGAAATATTAAAGCGTTTTGAACAGCCAATCTTCCGTTACTAGATGCAGTACCCACGAGGTGTTAAAATGGTAGGTACTTTTTAGTTAAATTCATCAAAAATAATTACATAAATATTACTAAGTAAAATTTGAATACATATTTGTAAAATAATCAAAATGAAATGTTTCTCATTTGTAGCTAAAATCTAAATTACCCAAGAGAAATATGGAATTTGTACGAACTACTAAAAAAATGTATTTTCCTTTTTTTAAAATTAATGTATCATTAACGTTAAAATATAGACGTACATGTTCAGAAACTTAAGAAACGTGTATTTTACAAGATTATTGTAAAGTAGGTGTTGATAGCAATATTTATAATAGTAATATATTAAATAAAAAGTTAGTAAGGTTTTCTAAAGCAATGATGTAACAACTTATCACGTAAAACTATTCATTGTTATCAAACATAAGTTTTTTTCGTTAATTAAAAAAACTGGATTTCCTATTCAAACAAATCTGACAATGCTTGTCACAAAAAATATTATATTCTTGCAAAGTGGTCTTACATTTATTAAACATGAAAACATTAATCTATTTTCTGCGGATGTTTTCTTGAAATTTTTGTTTTAAATATGCGGGACCATAAAGTTATACGATTTAAATTTATAACTTGTAATATTTTGTGTATTAATTAATGTACGTAAATAATTGGTCAGTAAGTTAATTTTATTGGTGAAAACTATACTGGCTTCGTACATTATCCCTCAAGCTAAAAACTTAAAACAGATTATAACTAAAATTAGTTCCTCTTTCTTTTACCGTAACAGCCCAGCTTCTGAAATGAAAACATTACAACGTTGATAACTCAAATGTCTTACTTTGTATAGCCTGAGATAACTATATTGGTGTCCGTGTAATCTCCAATGAGCACTTCAGTCATATATGTTTATCCAACTTAACAAAGAGAGACAATCTGTAATTCATCTGCGTAAATAACCACGCGAAGATACATTTTTCGGCATCTTTTAATCGTTCTTTCAATTCTACGTCTCCATAAATAATACCGGGAAATATATTGGACGTTCTTCAAACCAGAGCATAGTAATGAGAGGATGACGCGATGTTAAAACATCGAGCTGAACGAGTGCTAACATGAAAGTTACACCGTGCGAGAGGTCGTCCTGCTTTTAATCCATACTCTATGGACCAGAAAATTTGCTTCCCAAAATATAAACAAGCAGTGTTTGACACAAATATACAAGGCCACCAGTTTTTCGTGCTCCGGGACAGCCCGAGCGACCACAACGCCTGTTAAAATATGTTCAAAGCGTCCTATGTTTAGCTTTTATTGCCACGTCTGACATTAATAAATTAGTGAGTAAGAGATTCTGATCAGCGCTTATGGGTGTTCTAGTGAGATAAACTTATAATTTTAAATTCATGTGAAATAGTGTTAGTTTTGTAGACGATACTTGTGAGCACAGCTTCCTGTTACGAAACAATTTTAGCTGGCGTAGTTTTCTCATAACGGTGCGTCAAAGTAAAACCTTACGTGTTCTACTGCCGTGCAAATAGTGAAAACTAATTGACTTACTTAAATGAAATAATTCAAAGTGAAACAACATACTATGGGCTACATAATAAAATACTTGAAAAAATACCGCGAAATGTTTTGGTACTTTAAAAAAATTGCTGATTTTACACCTATTTTCTGTACTTTTACGATTTTTTTATTCAAAATATTACGTTGTGAGTTTTTTAATGTTTTATTGCGTAGCTCACGGGATGTAAGTTCACAATTAATTATTTAGTTTAATTAGATCAGTTGGTTTTCATTATTTGCATGGCAGTGTAACAAGCAAATTTTGACTTTGACACCTCGTTATGAGAAAATTATGAGAGCCAAAATTTTTTCGTAAGACTAAAATGTACTCACAAGTATCGTCTACAAAACTAAAACTATTTTATCGCACTTGAACACCCTTACGGGCGCTGCCTATCTTGGAGTCCTGTCAGAGAAAGAATATGGTTTTACGTGTTAAATTATTTCCATTGGCACTCGGTCACCTTTTGTGATATTGCTTCCGGACATAAATTTTTTTTTGCGCCGATATAAGGATAAGATTGCTACGTAAATAAAATTGCAGAAAAGAAATTATGAATAGTCATTTTCGTGCGTTTGTCGTGTGTTAAAATGCTTCTTTGCCCACAGTTTTCAGGGTATTGTAAAAACTACAAACACGACCCATAGCAATGTACGCGGCTCCGAGACGAACAAAAAAGTCAGTGGTGGAATATATGTAACTTCAACCGTTACTGAGCCACGTGGAAAATCATTATATGTATAACCGTATGCTTGCTCTAGCCGTGGCTTCAAGGTAGGCAGCGCCCTTAACAACGAGGTCCTTAGAACTGGTGAGGGGGGACATCAGAAGAGTATAGAGCTACACCGGAATGAAGAGGCGGGGAAAAAGGAAGATCCTCGACAAAACCCGTCGACCAACGGCATCAATAATAAATTAGTTTTCAGGCACTCGTCTTATATTCTGTAATTATATGCGCTTCAATCTGCAAGCATGCCGATTGGAATAAAATATAAATTATAAATAACAGAGAAGTGTGATTGTATATACTTATGCATGTACATGTATTTACGTACTGTATAGTTTAAGTTTTATGACAATATTAATTGAAATACGCGGTACAACTTGATGCAACTTCAATGAATTTTATAACTCGTCTCCTACGTCAAGGCGAGACACTGTTTAAACTGATATTGCATCATAAGAAAGTAGTATGTTCGTAGTTGGTTAATACAAGGTTCTGTTAGAAAATTAATCGCAGATACGCGAATATCTAGCAAGAGTTCGTTGTTACTAAAGAAAAAGTAAAAAAGTCCATAAAATTATTAAAAGCATGTTAAGTGCGTAAAATTAATAAAAATATAACGTAAGTGCAAAATATACTTACACTATTACGGCCCTAATTTTGAACAACGTTGAATTACAAACATTTAACTGCTTTAAACGTTATGTGCAGTCAAATAAGTGTTATGTGGCACTTAAACTAGGAATTACACTATACTGTCCATTCTATGTAATGATTTTGGATTTTTAAAATTATTTTGGGGAACGACAAAACTACGATCGTAGGACATCACTTGCTACCACTAAATATGTATTTAACTCCTGTTAAGATATAAGGCGTAATTGTTATTGTTAGGTAATATAAGTTTATTTGTTATTTAGTGTACGCATTTATAGTTTGGAATAAAGGAAATGTAATGTTTTAACTATGATAAAAAATCAAAGCATATAAACAGCAGCCAGCATACGCAACCTCTGCATGGTAAAGAATATTAACTGAACCATACCTCGCTTTAAATATTTATTTTAAATAATTTGTGTTCACTTATCACTGAACACGATTATTGTGCAGTCCTTGTAACAATTTATACGAAATTCAAATAATCAAGTTCAATATTTGTTATAATAGTCAAAATAATTACGTGTTCTGGAAGAAAGTAAATTTATTAATATATTTCAACAGTACCGAAATCAAATTGTAAATATGTGTAAAATCAAATTAACTATTAAACAAAAACTAGCCTCCCCCTTTTAGACTCCAATTGCATATGTTTTATTATTGTTTAATCGTTTGCAAATATGCCCTTAAAATTATATATTGTGGAATTCTAAGTGAAAATATAGATCTGCGCTTTTCTTCTAATATGGAGTTCAAGAAAATTAGTAGATACAAAAAGCAACTAATAAACGTAGTCGAGATTAGTTGCTTTATTAGCAAACATTTACCCGGAATGTTGCATTTGGTAAGCGTGTTCTCTTGCGCCGCTACTAAATGTATGAGATTTAGACGTCAGAGATTGTTCTTTAGACATATATTACTCAAGAAACATTTTTGCTGATAAAGTCCGGGATTGCTGTTTTCTGATTTTTGAAAATTGGCTTTGATAAACCTACAGTTCTGAACATGTGCTCTTAGCGCTACATTATAACACCACGCACTCTTAATAGTCATTTTCGACCACAGTTTTTATTTATCGGCCACCGCGGGCCCTTGCAGTGTTAAGACCTCTTCCTCTTAGACGGCGGTCTCGACTAACTGTTCATTGGCTGCTGGCCAGCCAATATTAGATGTAGCTTACAATATTCAAAACGAAATTGGTTCCTTGTTTCAGTGGATGTTTGTTCCTTTATCCAGCAGGTAAAGAAACGCATGTGTAGAAATGCTGCAAACCTCCTAAATGTACCGGAAAGTTATTCGCGAACCTGTCTCATCTTATAACTGACAAATACAGTCGGTCTGCTTGAGTTCCTCAGATTGTTAGTGTGCCTGAAAATGGAATACCTGTTGCCGAAACGTCGCATCTGTTATCATCCAAATGTGCCTACTATTATATTGTGATTGGACGATTAAAAATAAGTTGGAGGAGATTGTGTACTATAAATAGGCGTCTTATTGATCCGAAAAATACACTCGGATTCCTGGGGCGACATACTAGATCTCGTCATAGAAGTTAAGTAGATGTATTTTTTCTGCAGGCATGTTTACACTTGATCCATGTAGGGTAGAAACCTTTGAGCCTTTGAAATATTTAAACAGAATTGTTTTATATTTTTGTACAGAGATTGTCAAATAACAATACGTTTGATTAAGCATTCGTCTTGGGATATTTAATAACCGTTGTTTTGATATTAAGGGCATGATTAAACATTTGTGCTAGATTTCGAAATCTTATTAACGGCGTGAATAGTGGACACAATTTTTATTAATTTTTTTATTTTTTGGAGTTGTAATTACATTGCAAGAGTCCTAAGGTGGGAGAATTTTGATTGGGTACTGCTTCTCTGTATTAAATTGTTGTGTCTTTAGTTGTAATATTTAGTGTAATAAATTATATTCATATAATTGCATGTAAATTGTGTTATCTTTTCTAAAGTACGTAGAATTTCGTCCTTAATGGTAGGACGCATATTTTTGGTGATATATTTCTGGAAACAGCTTTCGAATTTGCTCTTTCTCTTTCTATTTTTCAACCTTTAAATCAACATTATTTTCGGTTTGGTCTTTTCCCTGAGGATCCGTCGTCACTAGGCTGATATCAGTGGTAGCAAATGTATGCGCGCTACCATGGTAGTGTCTTCAAGAAAATTTGTTTTCTCAGGAGTTTCCTCGGGTACTACCAGGGGATGTCGCAGTATTTTTATTCCTCGTGCTTAGTTCTTACGTAACTGTACGTTTGCAGCGATTAAGAAAAATTTTCTAGAAATGGTGATGAGAGGTTTGTACGGCCATTTTAGAAAATATGTCTTGAGTTGGCTCCATATACAAACTGCGTTTGTGTGTGAGAGACACAAAGACGATAAAGCGCCGATGTTGCGGCCGGCCGGTGTTGCTAACGCAGTTGGGGGCTATGTTTGTTCTACGACCTCGTCAGTTGACAGAACGTTTTTAGGGAATGTGATCAGAGTGAATTATGGAGGGAGTAAGGGGAAGCGTAAAGAAAACGTTCGGTGAAATTACGAGGTCGTAGAAGTGACCTTTTCCGTTCACTTTCACCTCTACGTGCAAGCCACTCAACTGGAGCGCAGAGCTTTACTATTATTAATTTTCCTATGGGACTTTAAGCGGTGACTATATTATTTTATTCGTGGGAAGTATGGTTTAAAATACAATGCGTCCTACTTCTATTCGTGCGCTTATCGAATTCGGTTGGTATGTTCCCACATATGTCAGTATGGAAAATCAATTTTAACCATTTTTGGATGTCCGAAAATAATATTTTAAACACGTGTACCGAATTTTTAAACTTATAGCGTCATACAGTAAAGTATGTGTTCTTTTCGTAGATGAACAATTCTGATACGCGTTAAATGGTTTCGTCATGAAATGAACGGGTACTCGTATCTCGCTGCAACGAATTTCAAGCGCAGGTACCTACTAAAGACTTTAGTCCGTCATACGCTGCCACTGCAAAAATCATTTAAAGATCAAACAGATGTAAACATGTAATGACAAGGCTGGATTCATGTATCTAAGCATCTTCACCGTCAACCTTATCGTCTCTTATCCAAGTCTTATCACAATATTTCAACCTGCCCTTAGTCCTCTCGCTGTAGTAGTAATGAGAGCCGAGCATAATGACGTGAATAATCGCCGGTACAGACCCGGATAAAAAGGTTCACAAGACTTTGAAGACCAGCCAGAAGGTGGTTCAACAGGCGAAACTTTCAGGTCACTAGTGACAGAATTATTCAATACATTAATGCCATTTCTATTTTTCTCTTGCCAAAATATTGGTACTCTGACAAACAATAATGGTAAATTTATTACATTTACTCCTTCCTGAAAGGAATGAATAATATCCCAAACATAAACATTTATCTCGTAAAGGGCGTTATTGTCGTAAATATTAATTTTATCGCCCCCCCTCTCTCTCTCTCTCTCTCTATATATATATATATATATATATATATATATATATATATATATATATATATATATATATATATATATATATATATATGCAACTTTAACACATCCTGTAACATATCATTTCCCCTGGTAAAGTTATTGCATAATAATTCATCAATGTCACAATACGGCCGTTGCGGTGTTGCCAAAACTAAAAAAAAATAAGTAATTTAGTAATGTAATAAAAACTACAGGAACAGAAAGTTAGTGTAACAGTGCACTTTTTTACGTGTTGGACAAAATGTTGCTCTGAAAAATTTAGTGATCGCCTAAAATAATATAAATTAATTTATTAAATAAAGGTTTCCCTTTGTAATAACAGAGGTGTCTTGAAGTAGCCCGTAGAATTTAGTATCAATTTGAATTATATTGCTTTTTAAACTTAATTACTTCCCTTATTTTTTTCTACACAGTGAAGGCTATTTTGTGACTTTGTTGAGTGATTATGCAAAATCTGTTCCGTTTATTATATTTTATTTCAACAATGGACAGCTGACTTGTAAAAGTTGGACTGTGTCTGGCACAAATACAAAAAAAAATTATAATTTACGGGACCAACATGCTTAAATGTGCGTCCTACACTCAGGCCTAGGGCTAAACCCGACCCTGTGCAAGAAGGCAATAAATGCTTTCTCTTATCGGCAGCCGACATGGACGGCGCGCATGTGTACGTGTGTAACGCAGATCCGGGGTTCTCGAACATGCGGGGGTAACGTCATATCAATCTGGTTGTTTCCAGGAGTCCCCGCTGCCGGGTGTGCGCGCCACCTCTGCTATATATCAGCGTGTACCCCCCTCCATCCCGGTTTTCCTAACCCACAGAATTCGCAACGCGCTGTAAATCAGCTCCGTCCCCAATCCGCGGGAGTGCAGTGGCCGGCGTACCGCCCTCCCAGCTTCTTTCTCAGTCCTAGAACTGCATGGTTATTACTCCTACCAACCTTCGTTGCAGACATACACACAAAAAATATCTCCATCCAATACAGAAATTACAAAAAAAAAATAAATAACTTGTCCAGTGGGTAGAGTACGCACGTTATTCATGCCTTTGAAAAGTTTCAACCATTATGTTTGTAGTAATTGCAAAACTTCACTGTCGGAAACGAAAAATCTTCGTGGTTGCCACAAAATAATTTTGTGATTTTCATAATGATAAAATATTTTGAAGTGCATTGTTTGAAAAGAATACACAAATTATATAAGCATTACATTTACGGTAAATTCGACATGCGATGATGTGGTTCAGTCCCAAGGTACCATCAATATTCCAATTTTTTAACCTGTAATACTTTTTGCAATATTGCAGATAAAGAAGTTGATTTTATGTTATGATAAGTTTTGCAGTAAATTCATAACTACAGAAGAAGTGTTTCATTGCTAGGTTCCCTAAAATTCCACTTTCTGTGAACTTATGTGTTTACGGGAAATACTGTTGAAATGTAAGTAATTTAGGCCTACTGTGCCGAACCTATAATTTAACTTATCTCTGAAACGTATTTTTCATACGGTTCTATACAGATTTTATACGAAAGTTACATGTCGGTTATTATATATATATGTTTGTGTGTGTACATGCGTGCGTACTCCTGTGCATAAATAAAGGTAATTTAATGTGATTGCATTTACAAGTCAGGTGAGTGTTGATCAAGGATGGAATGACAGAGAATAGAGCGAAAAAATATAGGACTTGTCCACCCGGAAATCTCCTTACTGGAATGCAAGTAGTCTCATAAATACCCAAATGTAAGTTACGTTTAAAAACACTACTACTTTATATTCTGTGTATTATAAAGATTTTATAGATTACATTTATGTGCAGCATTTCAGAGCTAACATAGGTAAAGATCACGTACTTATTAATGCGTTGTCATTTTGAATTACAAAACAAAATCTCAGTAAATTTTCTTTTTTCTCTATTCGAAATAACTTTGTTTTAATTCAAGAAAAGTCACATAATTGTTGTTAGTTCTAATTAACAACATTTCAGTATTTCGTTCACTCAAGAAAGCATTTCACAGCAGTACATTCTACGCCTACGCATATAAAGTTAAATAAAAAGGAATTTACAAGATAAATACAAATTTGTCATGACTATAATATTTACCAACGAAACAAAATCATGTACTTATATAGAAAAAGTCTAATTCCTTGAGCATACACCATAATTTAAGTTGTTCGGTAGTTAATAATTATAGTATGTAAGAACATTTGAAATAAATTTAAACTAGTTTAATCAGATGACACAGCTGCAGACAAAAAGCTGCCTTGGTTATAACTTTTACATAATTCAAAATACACTGGATTTATTTGCTTGGACATACTTCATTGCGAAATAAATGACTGTCACAAGAAAACTAAAATATTTTATTTTGGTTTTTTTGTGACAGTCATTTATTTCGCAATGCAGTATGTCCAAGCAAATAAACCCAGTCATGCACTCCCATTGCACAGTTCTTTCAAAGATCATTCAAAATACAACTACAAAAATGACAGCAATATATTATACTTTCTTGGTTTTTATATTCCTCATTTATTGTACTATCTTTCAATTTGTGTTAAATCAGACTAAAATTTAGTTGGTCGATTTCTGGTTGCGACATTAAGCTATTAATGTTTATTTCATAAGTGAAATTTAACTATTCATTCAATGAACTTAATTTTTTGAGAAACATTGTAAATTTTAAAGAGGTACCAAAAAATCTTTGAGGTTAAAGTGTATAGATGTGAACAATACATTGACTAACCGTATTTGTACGCAAGAGGGAAAAAAACTAAAAAAATAAACTTTCCAAAAGAGTTCATTTTGAGGGATTATTTGTTTATTTCTATAACATTCATGCAAATTCATAATCTTCATACGCACTTCACTGTCGAAAATGGATCAACCGTCCGTAATTGGCACAACTATTGAACAGAACTATATATTTTCGTAGATGTGTCTCTTCGAATTTATAACTTAACTGTCTTTGGAATAACACTACTCGTGTAAATTGAATGTTTGTGCTGTATTTATTCGCTAATGTAGCATTTTAATGTTGTTATTAGGTCCTACTTTTAAGACAGCAGGTATTTTGGTATGCTTTCTACAATAATTATTTTTAAAAAAATGTGCGGCAAAAATTACATGTGTAAATGAATGGTAAAAAAGATATCCTCCATTTGCTAGAATCATTATCTACCTATAAGATGTAAAATATGTAGTTAACTTTGCTATACTGTAAGAAGCTTAATAACCTTACTTCGTGGTGAGATTTCAAATCCCACTTTTAAAAATCGTAATAATTTTAAGTGGTTCTATTTACAACTCAGCATGTTTACTATCTTAAAAAATTCCACTATAACCAGCAGACCGATAAATGTTACAGTAATTTTTTTTTTAATGGACGCAGGTTGTTGAAAGACATAGATATTTAACGCCATTTTTGAGGAAATTTTTGTGTCCCATTTAATAAGTTTGGGTGTATGTGAACGTTGTTGTTAAACAACAGTTCTTTGTAACAATATTTAAATCGTTATTTTGATAGTTTTCATAACATACAGGAAGACTACATACTGTATGTCAAAATAAACACACTCATATTAATGAAATACACATCTGTGTACTCACAGCGTGAAGAATTCAGTAGTGCATACAGGCAGGGAATGTATTTGGTACAGTCCTCCAAAGGGTCCTGGATATTTTCAAAGAGCGGGCAGCCAATATTCACAGACGAGATTGTGTGTCTTCTTCGTCTTATTCGGTGGCATTCTATGACGTCACCACATGGGACGAGGCGTTAGAAGGATGAGTTTCAGTGGAAAGAAGGCTGATCCAAATAAAAAAAAGTAACGTCTCGAAGCCGCCCAAAGACAATAAGAACAAAAGAAACGCAGGGAAGGAACGCCTTTTCGGTTTCGCATTTCTATTGTAGTGAGGGTGAACTCCTTCTCTCCCCCTTTTTTTTCAACCCGAGACTGACGTCATCATCCTGCAAACGTTCCAAAATCAAATTACCTCTTCCGTTCTTTTATCATTTTCAACCTCAGAAGATTCGCGTGGCTTCCATTCGACGGTAAAAAATAATGAATTTACGGAAGAATTTCCTGTTGTGGTCTTTTATTCTTCCTTGTCAGTTTCCATTTTTCTTTCCGTTCGGACCGTGCCCGTGATATCAGTTACCATTTTCCGTACCGGATATCAGGTTCTGTGTTTCTGACGATTGCAGATCCCCTTTTACTAATTTAAAAACGAAACTATTGAAGCAGAGTATATATTCTGTACATGTTTTGAAGATATTCAAGTTAGAAATATGAGCAGTAACGGCTGGTAGACAAGGTGAGTTCAGTGTTCTTTTTCCATTAGTAAATGTAGGATTTTACAGGCGAAAGTATGCTCACCTATGTATATTTTACGTAACATTTGTTGTACGTATAGTAACTAAGCAAATCAAAACATTTTAGAAAACACAAAAATAAATCACATGAATGACCTCTTGCGATGCAAATATCAAATTAATTCGGCAATAAAATTATGTTGGAAAATATCAACATGTAAACATTCCCGTCATAAACTTCACGTGTCGATTCTATGCCTTATTCATCGGGATCACGGTAATGAAGTTAAGTTATACGCTTTCCTAATAATAATAATAATAATAATAATAATAATAATAATAATAATAATAATAATTTTAATCACTGTTAGCAATTCACTCGACATTTTACTGCACAACTATTAACAGTCATTACCTACGTGTGGCAAATATAGTTTGTGCAAAATTTCAAAACTGGTTATACAAACAAAACGTGTAATATATTAATTCCGCTTTTTTAATATTTAAGGTGAAATTAGTGCTGCCATGTTTTCATGTTATAAACACGACTACAAATTAAATGTGTATTTAATTGTACAGTGACACCTTACATAAACACGTGTTTACATTCATAAAACAAAACCACCTCACGTATCTATACGTATACATATCGATAATGTAATGCACGCCAAAATGCAAAAGAAAAAATACATATACTTAATATAGAAATATGTTAAAAAAATTTGTTATCAACGTTCATTCATCAAATAAAATATGTGTATGATTACTAAAATGTAAAATTCATGTTACTGTTCCATTATCCCACCTTAAGGGGCCTCCCTAGATAAACTACGTTTGTATGTGTGTGAGGCAAGAGCGGTAAGGTTGCCGTCGTCGAAGTATGTAATGTACTATCACCTCTCCACATAAGCGCCACCCCCCCTCCCAAATGGCGTGCAGTGCTTTAATATTACCCTTTTTACTATGGGACTTCAAGCAGTTATCACATTATTTTACGTGTTGCCAGTATAGTTCAGAGTCCAACACTTGTTTCTGTACATTTGTTTCTCGAATCCGGTTGTTATTTTCACAGGTACCGCAGTCTGGAAAACCCATTTTTGGCCATTTTGAGGGGCTCGAAAATGATGTTTCGAATAAATGTGCCGAATATTTGAAACTATAGCGACATAGTTTGACGTGTGTGTTCTTCTCGTAGGAATACAGATACTAGGTAGTTTCATAAAAAAAAGTCGCAACTCGTTGCAATGCATTTCATGCGCAGGTAGGAAGGACACTTAAGAGCATTACTCACTCTTCCTAAATGAATGCCTTACAGATCCTCACAAAACCCAAGAGCGTATCCGTAATTTTTTAAATCATCAACATTTTGTTTCAATAAATCGAAAGAAGAAGCATCAATTGACAGATATATTGA
Source organism: Medauroidea extradentata (assembly GCA_003012365.1). Lineage (NCBI taxonomy): Eukaryota > Metazoa > Arthropoda > Insecta > Phasmatodea > Phasmatidae > Medauroidea > Medauroidea extradentata. Next base: position 18,005 of record PNEQ01102528.1, on the reverse strand, counting down.
ATCAGAATTTGTAAATTCTGACTGTAAGTGTTTTTATTTGCAACTGAAAACCCAGTTTTTCGAGTATTTTTGACATATTCTGTAAAAATTTCTGTTGGATGGTTAAAATTAACTATTCGTAAGAACTGTAGTTTAAAATTTGACAAGAAACTTTCTCGCTTGATCCCCCATTGTCGTCACTGAAATTTTCGAGAAAATTTGGGATTTCGAATGCATTACACACTTAATAGCTATGGATATATAATTTTGTGATAGTATGTGTGCACCAATAATGATTAGTTTTAAAGTTCTTTATCACCTGATATTGACTGCTGATTCACGAATTTGACCACTATACGCAGCAGGTGACGTCTGTCATAATGCGAATGATAATTTTGGTAACTTCAGAAATTCGTTGATTTCTTTAGCGTCTTATAACATTCATATTAAATCCTTAGCATTGTCACAACAGACAATGGGAGTGAAAATTAACAAGGTATTATTTTCCTGTGAATATTTCCCGCGGAGAATAAATATTAAATCCATAAAAAAAATCAAAGAAATGTTCAACATTGATGTGTAACAGATTATATTTTACGATGCCACTGGCCCATAACTAGGGCTAGGAAATATTCGCGAGTTCAATGACCTGAATGATAGAATCCAATGTCCTATGCGTACTCAAGCCCCATCTATTCATTCATTGTCTGCTGTCTGAATGAGTAGCAGGTAATGGACAAATAGTAGGACTTCGGTACATACAGCATGATGGATTCTAGCATGTTGGTCGTTGAACTTGCGAATATTCCTAGCCCTACCCATAGCTTATATGAAATGGGGATGCGTGCGTGCGTATATATATATATATATATATATATATATATATATATATATATATATATATATATATATATATATATATATATATATAATAGTATGCATGTATAATGTGTGTGTAAAATTTTTTCCTCGTTTCACTAATTAAAACTTAAGACATTTCTGAAAATCGCAGTACCTCATTTAATTTTACCCATATGGTGGGGTGGGTGTCGCGGTGGCCGAATGGTCCGACATTTCGTCTCTCACTAAGGTGATCCGAGCTCGAATCCCTGCAGGGTCGAACTTCGGATTTGGCGTGTGGGAATCGTGACGGACGATGCCATTGGTAGGCGGGTTTTCTCGGGGATCTCCCGTTTTTCCGGTCCATTTATTTATGCACTGCTGCATTCCTACCTTACATCACCCCTCACCAGCGCTAAAAACCTAGACGCTGACCAAAATCTCTACTTTCAAGTCAGCCACTGCCATGTTAGTGTGCTTGTGGTCTCACTATACGTCTGTTTACATGTGGATTCTACTCCATATCACTAACAATACAGTTTGCATTGATTCTTCACATAATTCTATATTGAAAATGCCCTGAATAAAGTGTTTTCTTTGTACCGAGTGTTAAGACACAGCTCAAATAAAATATATCAATAGTAGTCTCTCACAGTAGCGCCAAACTTACATTTTATGCAAATTTTAATAATTTTTATGCTTTTATATAATTGCTAGCACTGTAAAGGGATATAGGTAATATAATTCCTAACATTACTAATTGTAAGTTGTAACAGATACGGGCGGACCTAACGATCAAGGTAACGTGAGTGGAAGAGGAGATTTGGGAGGCTCCTAACAGCCAGGCTCTTGAGGCCTGATGTGGATAAACGATGCGAATATTGAGCAGCAGCGGAATGCAAGGGCGGGGAAAACTTGATTGTCCATACCAGTTCCAACCTCTGAAACAATTCCCTCGTGCAAAGTTTTGAAGTGATTCGGTCGGGAATTCACCCAAAATTCGAAATGCTCATACAGCCTGATTGTTTTGATGTTAACCTCAAAATTATAAAGGACATTGTTGTAGAAGTATTCGGAAAATCCTAGCTTTCATGTTTACTCGTATGCTACCATGACATATTCAAACAAATCAACTGCCAAACTTATCTTATTTTTACCTGGTATTACATTAAACTTTACAAGTGAAATGTCCTCTTTCAGCATATTTCTTGAAAATAACTTTCCCAAAAAAAATTAGCCTAATAATAACTCCAGGCAGATGAAGTCGCGGCAACAACTAGTACTTTATGTAATTCTTTGCGCTTGAGCCAGATATATATTAGTTTTTAATTTTGAGTGTACTACAGACATTACATGGCAAAATATTTTTTTCATCTTAACAAACTTAGGAAAAATATTGATAAGATTTATTTTTACAATAGCAGATTAGGAAACAACAAACTCTTCTCTTAAATATCCTTTAAATAACTATCGGTTACCAAATGTTTAAGCTGCATTAGCTTAATACAAATTTATGTTTCTGTATCAGTTTGGCCACATTCGCATTTATTTGGAGAATTGTTTACATAATCATACTGTATTTGTAAAACATATTAGACTGACATGAACATCTTACTTTAATGTTAAGATATTGATATTCTGTCAAAACCACACAAATTCATAGGATACATGCGCAGATAATGTCCACCTCTCATTCTACTCTATAAGTAGAAAATAGAATATTATTTCTATGCAGGTACTCACATACAAGTTCTGTCAGGAGCACAGAGATAAGATAAGAAAGAGTGAATTTATATAATATGCTGCAGAAAATTAGCGTTCCCTGTTGGTTTTCTCTAAGAAAATCGTCGGTGTTTGAATTTGAGAAGTGTCTTCGTTCTTATCACTCTTTTTAAATGCCTTGCTGCGGACGTTTCATTATAATTTGTGTACCCGTTTGTGTGTTCCGAAACGACTTCGCCCGCCATTCCTTTATGATTCATTAAATATTTTTTGAATGCCTTGGATGGGAATGTTTGTCCAGCTGCCTCTCATGTGTTATGTGTTATAGTAAATCGTTTCAGTCCACCTGTCATGGCACCACAGTCGTATACTCTGCAAACATAAAACTACGAAAAAGATGCGGCCGACGAATATGAATTTTGAAAATTTATTCCTACAAAGTAAGTTACAGTTTTTACGATTCCCTTTTCTATATAAAAAAAAAAGATGACTGTGATATAAAAATTGAAGATTTGTTGAGAAGGACCAGAAGATAGGCCTACTTGAGTTGCATGCCAAATATTATGTAAAGTAATTCTTTCACTTGTGCCAGTCAGTTCCCCGCACGATCGCTTATTCGTGCACAATTCCTCTGGGAAGGTGTACAACCCAACTTTTATTGGTGTTAAATGTGCTCTGCACCGAAAATTTCGTAATTTTATATTTACATCAAACTCTGCCCGTATTTAAATTAAGTGTTATTTCTCCCAGACAGACTAGTTTTAGGTACCTCAGTTTTTGTATTATCGCGTGTCAACGTCGTAAGTTTACTGTTTTTGCTACTTACCCAGATTAAAACATACTCAAATGAACAAAATGAGACAATTTATAGTGAAAGTAAATACAGTACGCTGCAACATGATACCTCTGTGATAACACATAGAAAAGTTTTTTGTTTTAAAAATCGTCGAATATTCTTAAACATTAGGGAATTTTAGACTCGCGATTGCACCTGACTTTTAAAAAATTCAGCTAATTTCATGGTGTACCTTACTCCATTCACTGTTTACGTACATTGTCCCAATTCGATCATTTGGATAGATTTTCTTTGGGTAAGTCGTGAAAACAGTAAAATCAAGACTTTTAAATGAGATTATACCAAAACTGTGGCCTCGAAAAATATATTGTTTAAGGGAAACAGCTCTTAATTTGATGTCCAAAAGTTAGGCACGGTTTGGTGAAAATAGAAAATCACGCGATCGAAGGCACGGGTAACCGCTGCGTGCACCTCCGAAAGGAAAATTAAATAATCATATAAAAATAAAATTAAAGACGGGAGTGTTGGGGACATCGAGATCACCAAATTTTTTTGTGTTCATTAAACTGAAAATTACGCAAAGTAATGGGTAACAGCTACATAAACCCACGACAATTTCTAACAAATATAAGGGGAAAGAGGATGGGGCAGAATGGGGTTCCCCAACAATTATGGTGTGCATTAAATTGAAAATTACGCGAATTAAATCACGGGTATCAGCTACGCATACTGCGAAGGTTTTAACAAATAATAATAATAATAATAATAATAATAATGGGAAGGAGAGTGGGGCAGAATGGGTTTCCTAAAACTTGTAGTTTGCATTAAATAGAAAATTACACGAACGAAGTCACTGGAAACATCAGTATTCACCCGCGTAAGTTTCTAACAACGATAATTAAAAGGAAGGTAAAAACGGGTTTTCCAAAAATTTTAGTGTGGAAAAAAAGAAAATTGCACGAACGAAGTCGCGGGTAACAGCTAGTATACATATAAATGAACAGGGACTTCAAAATAGCTCAAATAACTAAGGACCTAGCATGTACATGGGCTGTCTAGACAATGTGCCAATTAACACAAGTTAAAGTTGTGTTCATGGCAAAGCTGTACTCCCAATGGCAATAATATTTTAGTAGGAAGACTTTTACGACGTTTGCAACTAGGTTATAAGGCCATTCATTTGAGTAAACTTCTGCATGGGTCGAGATTTAAGTACCACATCTGCTTGTAATTACTTAATGAAAATGGGCTCGTTTTTCGAGTGCACGATATATGTATAACGTACAAAAATGCACATAAATACACATACATATAACAGGCCTACATATAATGTGTTAAAAAACATTCTCAATATTAATTAAAACTGTCATATCAAACCATTTCATGATTATTTAATAAAGTGAATATTTATTTGTACTCAACTGCAAAGTAATAATCCAATTCTGGAAAACATTGTACCCTTTTACGCCATTGGTCGGCGGTATTTTTCGAGATTCTCCCGTTTCCTCCGCTCCTTCGTTCCAGCGTTGATCCATATTCATTTCATGTCAAGTTACCGACTATGTTTCAACACCAATGTTTGAAAGAGGTGTGTGCATTTATTTTCAGTTTTTATTCTTGCATATTTTTATGAAATAAAAATTGGTTACATTTAATCTATAAAACTGACAAAATGGTTCCAAAATCTTAACAGACCAATTAGTTACACAAAAATTTCATTTGAATGTGTATTACTTCGTTCTCTCTCTCTCTTTCTTTCATCACTTCTTTTGCGTCGCAGCAAGTTTTGCTCACATCGAAGACACCTTTCATGATCAATTCCTGAATAATTATAGCTTTTCTACGTAGGCCTAAGTACTTCCGTAGGGAAGTTGCCGGAACGTAAATTTAAAAAGGAAGTTCAGGAATTAAAAGAAAATGTGAATTTATGCTGTAATAAATTAGAATGTACTGCTGGTTCCTTCTTAGAATATAATCGGTGTCTTAATATGAACAAATTATTCATTCTTCTTACCCTTTTTGGAAATAGATATAAATAAATATATGTCATTTTAGTGCTGCCTTGTTGTGAAAGTTTCATTAAGCTTTCTTTATCCGTTTGTGTGTTCCGTAACAGCTTCGCCCGCCATTCCTTTACGTTTATTTATATTTAATGAATACTTCAAATGTTAAAGGTAATGTTTGCCGAGCTGCCTCTTATGTGTGTGTATTACAGTACATCGTTTCAGTCCATCTGTCGTCCTAATATAACACTACGGAAAAGATGCGATATGCGACAATACTGAAGTGTAATAAGGGATAAGGGTAAAACAAAATAAAACTAATCCTTACCAGATAAGTTACAGTAACATTTGTCATTACTTATCATTTTTTAAGAAAATATCAAGGTAATATTTAAAAAAAAATTAAAGGAGTTGAGTAGGATCTGAAGATGTTTGCACTGCACACCCTATAAACTGATCGTTTCACTTGTGCCAGTTAGTTCCCACAAGACAGCTTTTTTCGTGCTTCTGACAAAGTATGCACCCCTACTTTTATTAGTATGAAGAAGGAAGCCAGCCTCCTGGCCATATAACCGGTTTTGGTGGGTGGTAGGGTGAGAGAACATGTTCCAGGAATCGTATTAGTGAACACAGCAGGTAGTTTTTGTTCTCCTCAATCTTCTCCTTCCTTCGCGCATTTTGTTCGCTCATCACAAAGCTGCAGCCTTTGCTCGGCTGCCCAAATTTGTGTGCAATGCATTCGAAATCCCAATTTTTCTCGAAAATTTCAGTGACGACAATGGTGGATCAAGCGAGAAAGTTTCTCGTGATCTATAAAACTAAAGTTTTCATGAATAATTATTTTGAACTATCCAACAGAAATGAAATATTTACAGAGAATGTCAAAAATACTCGAAAAACGGGGTTTTCAGATGCAAATAAAAGCACTTAAATTTACAAATTCTGATTCAAAATTGCTATCAATTGTTGCTTCCATTTCGATTTATTGTAACCAAATGTAGATATTTTAAAAATTATGGACACGATCTTGGGTTTTGTAAGTATCTGTAACACATTCCTTTAGGAGGAGTGAGTAATGCTCTTAACACTCGGCAATATGTCCATTGTGATCAGGACTATTAACGCATAATCTACGGAATGTCCTATATAAACAGTATTACATCACACACGTACAAGGATGAATCAGGTCGTTATTGTTATAGGCCTATAAATACCACGGAATTAGTTCTAAGCCTGCAACGCACACATGTGACACCGAAAATTACTTTCCTGTGGCAATACAGCATACCACGTGACGAAATCGGCGAGACGCGTGCGGCCATGTTTTACAACGTGCTCTGCTGATGAATTTCCCATGTGACGCGCGCATGTGCAGTACGTTCCTAGCTAAGTGGGAGATTTCTGTCAGCACTTAGCAGCAAGGTATTTAGCGCTAGTGAGGTGTGAAATATTGTGGGTATGAAGTGGCACCGGAATGAAGGGGCACGAAAAACGAGATATACCCGAGAAAACATGCCGACCAACGGCACGATTCCCACATACGTGAAACTTAATGAAATATATTGCACATGAAATTTGTACAAGTTTGCTCAGTGCTATAGCACGAAAGCACGACATTTCGCGCCGCCATTGAATGAGAGGCCAACAAATACGTTGTCAAGTTCCAACTTTTAGCATGGTGTGTTTCAATGTTGTCCCAAATAAGTACTGAATAACTGGCAACCTAATACAATTGGAGGTTACCAGTACATTAACAACATGCAACATTTTGTATGTGCTTGTGGATTACTGTTGGAACAGCATAATAAACCCATAAGAGCTATATTCCGAAAAATAAGTTAACTTTACCGTAACTCAAAAATTTAAAGGACGAAACTTTTACGAAATTTTTCTTATTTTAAGTAACCACAACAAAATTGCCTAGAAAATTATGAAGACACAATAACGATTTCATTGGTCAAGTTACATACAAAAATTTTACATTGAAATTACTTATTGCAACTTGAGATAGTAACATAATGTACAATATTATTGATTGTTCACATTAGGTACTCACTATTAAGCAATTAATAACATAATTTCCTCGGAAAATATGAAAACTCTCAACTGCATTAATCAAATAAAACAATAAAATTACGTACCCGTAAAACATGAAGTTATGTTCTGACGATTATAAATATTTAAAAACTCTGATACAACACACTAATGTCATTTATTAAATTCACATGAAAATACAAGAATAATCATAGAAACAAATATAAATTGTGAAACTGATACTAATTCTTTGGGAATCATTTCCTTCACCATGAGCGTATTTGTTAGACGGAGATCCTGTACTGTTCTACTCAAACCATTTTTTTTGCAATGGAAAAAAATCCAAATCCCTCGACTTATAGCAATGGACACCATTTGTGTGACGTCACACGACGATGCTGGTTCCATATAAATATATATTCGGCATATGTTACACAATGATCTAATTTTACATCCCTAAGGAAAACTGGGTAGTTTCTATTGTTTTTTTTTTCGAAATAAGTAAAATCATAGAAGTCATGAACATAGCCTAACAGTTATACTCGGAGTTATTTATGTGTAAGTAGCGACGAGGTTACATAACCTAAAGGTAAACTTGCATGTTTGTTCTCGTTTGAATAGTACAAAAAGAATGAATTTAGTAAACTTGTAACTAATACTTACATTTATATTTCAATGCTAAACTTTCAAATTAACATTCGTTTGGAACCAGTGCTCTCGTGTAACGTCACAACTAATGGTGTCCATAATTCTTACCGCGTTCTTAATTTTTTTTGGTGTTTAATTGACCCTCCAAGGGAAGAATGTTACGCTTGAAGGCATGCATGTAATTGAAAGGTTAATGGCACACTAGTTTGTTAGGCGCTGGTCCACGGTGCGAGAGGTCCAGCTGTGTATTACAACATGATTTGTATTTCTTAACCTTCCCACAAACTTTAAATATTTGGATGTATTAGATTTGTCTAGCGATAACATAGATTATTGTTCTTAAGATATATTATTTATAATAAAAAAAGCTAACTGGCAGTACGTAATAATGCAATGGGGCTTGGAAAATCAGCTCGAATTATTTAACTATGTTGCGGTACCAGCAAATGCTATGCAGCAGCTAATTCCTAAGTCATTGGAATATGTGTTTTAGCCGGTGCATTCACCACCGAACATTAATAAAATTCATACATTTGTCTGAGGAACGATTACATAAATAAAGAAGCTTGCTCGTTTTATCCTTCCTGCTGTCTAGTTTGGTCTACGTAAATATTTTGTACGCATGTGTGTTTTATTTGTTCTAAAATAATTTATTTGCCCGTTTCATACGGTAAAATTACTATATATAAATTATTGATGTAGTAATTACATTGTTAAGGATTCTTCACCAGTATGGGTTTCTTTTGTTAAATAATACTGTTGCCATGATCCGTGGTTTTATTTGAAAAACTCAGAAAGTGACTTTGATCGTCTATAAAGAATATCTCATTCTAAATTAAATTATTTTTAGCCATTTGGCACATTTTTTAATATTTAAACTTTTACTGCTTTTGAATTATTTTAGAACTATCGTCAATTGAGGAGAAAATATAAATTTATATTATATCTTAAATAAATGATTAAACTGACTACACCAAAACTAAAGTTATCAATCAACACCCTCTGTCACGGAACGACAACACAATTGCATTGAAGATATTTTGAAACTCGTCACTTGTTAAATAATGTTTCTTTAAAATATTTTTCACCCGGATTTTTTAACTATCACGAATACTTGCGAACAGATTCTTGCGTTCGAGTACCTAAAATGTGTCCTGATATATGCCCCAAAACAGAAATGTAATAATAGTTACACATAATTTTTCGTTTAATTTGGTTTTAGACCTAACATGCTATTACGTATTCGATTGGTACTATTTTTAGTGGCCATCAAAACGAATCTGTGTAGCTCAACTTCGTCAGAGGGTTAACATAATGCCTGATAATAGTTTTACAGATCTTGTTTGTCAGATTCTTTCATTTGAAATATTTTATTCGTCATTAATAAATTTTGGAAGTTATATAAAAATAAATTAAATTATTAAATATGTGTAACAAAGAACACAGTGAACAATAACTGTATTTAATTTTAACTCGAAAAACGTAAAGGGTTGGTAATCTGCATTGCATGCCATTATTTGCGATAGCTATTTTTTCTAACGTGTTATATTTTCAGCAGGTCGTATACCAGAAGGTAATTGACGTTAATGTACTTCTGCATCGTCTTCCAGTGTGCGATAACAACGGTTTTAAATCGGCAATGATGGTTAACATTGTGCACAAACCAGTTCATTAAATTCCAATTACGGAAGATATTTTCAAAAACGTTTTCCGTTGCTGATGACTTTTGGTTTGGTACACTGATATTTTGATTTCACTTCATTACTGCGGAACACTTTGAAAGCAAACTCCAACTATGTACTGTACATCGTTAGTTTAGAAACTGAATGTACCGTGAAAATCATAGGTTTTGTAACCGACTTGATATTTCAACACACTCACCTGTAATGCTGATTAATGTTTTACATTGTGAATACCTACAGCTCTTATAAAGTTTTCTACCACATACAACTTATTTCGTCTCGAATATTCAGATGACCAGATTTATATTGGTAACACTCAAATATCCTTTATATTATTTAATAAATGATAATTGTAATTTATAGTTATTAAAGAAAAAAGCCCAGTTCTAGTGTATGTGAAGGTTTTACATTCGGGAAAAAATTATGTAGCATAGATTACCACCGAAGATTTAAGCATCCTCTTTTGCCTACGTAAAGTTAATGTTTGGATGTGTTATGTTCAATGTGTACAACATGATGAATGAAACATCTGGTGTATTGCAAAAGCAACAACTAAAAACAATTCAATATTTCAAAAAACATTCAATAACGATGTCCCATTGAACGTGATATTAGAGAGTTTGTTTGTATCACGTCGTAAAAAAAGCGCTTGGAAGAAGTTTTTCAAAATTCGACATTTGAAGGGGTAAGCTTGTATGCCTAAACATTTATTTCAGGATATATTTTTTTTAATTTGGTACCTTGTTGGGTAAAAAGGGCGAAAAATTATTCGGTGAAGCGTATGTACAGCTTGAACCATGGAAATATCGTTGTGATTTTAATTTCTTTATTATACTTATCAGAATTTCTAACAAGGTATTTTAGGGATTTTACAAATACGATTTCAAAGTTTATAGGCAAAAATACGTACAATTTATTTTCAAGGATATCTCAATAGTTGCCGTACATGTTGAGATATTGATGAACAATCTGCTTCTGAAATATAGTAATGCAAAATAAAATAATAATATCGGGTTGGGAAACAAACATTAATTTACAATATATCGTAAAGTCGTCGAGGAAGAAAGCCATATTTGCATTTATAAAAAATTATACTACGGGGTTCTAGATCTAAATGTCTGAATGAGGTTATTTTTTAACATTACTTATTTAAATATGATACACGTTTATGCAAACTTTTTTTAATTCCGTCAACATGCAGCGCAAAACTCTTTACATATATTTGATATAACCTGTATAAACGTAACACATAAACGAGGTTAAATGCATTTTATTACAGAAGCTAAACCCGTTCTTGTTCCTTGATGGTAAATTTAACCATTTACCATCTGTCCTTAACATGACTATGTAAGTTTAAAATTTAATATCATTAATTTTTACTTCATGTATGTATAAAATTACCTATTTACAAGACACTACAACTGTCACTAATAACATTTGTTGGCTTCAATTTTGATATCTAATTTAAATGATTCTCAAGCTCTAGCTCACGCGAAGAATATTTAGCTTCTGTTTGATTTCTTATTTCGAAAAAAAGTGCTGTTAAAATAATCTTTATTGACGGGAAAATATTGTAACAATTAATTGTGAAAATAACTGGGGCAGATCTTGCTTATTTCGGCTGTTTTATATTATTTTTAGCAAACTTCAATGTTAGTGTACGCAATACAAACTAAAGTACCCCAAACAAGAAGCTACTTTACGGAAATCGCCCCTAAAGTGGTGAAATTATTTGCAATTCCTCTCTAAATAACGGTAACTCAGATCCAAAGATATATCGCCAAAATTTTAATTTGGCTGATATTCTCAAATACTTGTTTAAATACGTATTTTTAAGTGTGTTTGGATTATACCCATTAGTAAATTTAAAAATATAATAAATGTGTTACTGATATTAATCCTCGACAGAGGGAATTTTCGGTTTCGGTGCTGACCGAGCGAAGACCAAGTGGTTACCAAGCTGGTTAGGCGGATGTAAATCGCGGAACCATCCAGAACAGCTTGAGTATCTCCCATTTCCCCCACCTCATCATCCTAGCACTGCTCCATGCTCACCTCATGTCACCTCTGAAGACCTAGATGTTAAGCTACGACCAAATAAGTTTATTATTCACGTAAGTACCTACTAGATTGCAAAAATATTTTTCAAAGGTCCAACCATAAGGGATTAAAGTATGTGAAACGTGTTTGCAAATAAGGTGTCTTCCTTGGTGAACGTAATTTGTTTGTCTTAGGCCTGGAAGTGTGGAAGTGATATGGGCAACACAGAACGCGCACCATGTTTCTTCTCGGCCACTAGGCGCAAGTCACTGAACTGCCGTGCAGTCTTCTCTCCGAGAAGTCGCCCTCAACGAGACATTCAATGGTAACCTTTTAATTTTATTACGTAATATTTGATATATAGGTTTATTATACTTTCATATATATATATATATATATATATATATATATATATATATATATATATATATATATATATATATATATATATATATATATATATATATATATATATATATATATATATATATATTTAAATATTCTAAACCAAAAACATCACACACTCAAAGAAACGCACGTTTACAGGTTTTCAATATTTTCGGCCAGGACAGGAGGAAATAATCTTCGTATATAAGCTGAGTACCTGAAATAGGTATACTTTCGTGTACCGTTATTTGCATGCAATTTCTAAGCAGGCAGATAAACTCGTGACTGCCGTAGTCCTGCACACGCCTCGGCAACGTGGGCAGGTGTAGGCTTGACACCTATCGAACCTGTTGATGTTCCATCGGAATTTTTATTCTCCATTACAATGCATAGATGCAAAAGAATAATTCAATGTTTTTTTTTTTTTTTGAAATTTGTCGTTGTAAGGGGTGAAAATAAAGGTAAAATATAATTTTAGTGTATCTTGATGTAGCTTGAGCCCGATGATCTATAAAAGTTGTTTTCACTTTGATACACTTATAAATATCTATAAATTCTTGTTTATCTCTGGAATTATGTTTCAACACTGTCTAAATTTTTTTATTATACCAGTCAAGTCATAGGATTGGAGAATGAAGTTTGGCATCGAGGAATTATTTATAAAAATTTGCTCTTTGTATTTCTTCAGGTACGAATTGTGGCACCACCCTGACATATATTCACGGCAGCGCTATGGCAGTCAGTAAGTCCTGGGGACAGCATCTTAATTAATAACGGCAGGAATAGATTTCAGGGAAGATCACTTCTCGCAAGGACAGCCATATGTGGCGTGTTCCAGTGTAATTTCTAACATATTATTGGTAATTCATGCACTAATGGCTGAACCACAATTCTGGTGTCTCAAGAAAACCTTCAACATAAGTAAACGTTAGCTTCTTCTATTGTTGCGCCGATTTGCTTTTACAAATAAAGTTTGAATGTCGGTTAAGCCTAACTAATTAAAATATAATTTTAAGGTGTTAAGAGAACGCGACATTTTAAAACCATAATCTGGCGAGTAATGACAAATTAAGTTCTCATGTCACAAACTACCTTTGTAAATTATTTTTGTACATTGTAATCATAGTCGAAGGAGAATTTTATCATATAAAATATAAATATGAAAAAAAAAAACGTAAACATTAGTTTTAAGATACTTGAAAAGAGTTCTTGTGTAATTCTGGGGCTGTTATTTATTTCAGAAATTACTTGAAAGACCGGCCACCTGCACCAAAATTAGATTAGTGTACTAGTGCGAATTCTTATGAAAGCCTCGAACAAAATCGACCGTACGAACGGAAGTTCTGTTGGAAATACTTTTATCGAGCAAATTGTCAAGTGATATGTGTGTTGTTCGCATGCATAGACGTCGGCTTTATCGCCCAATTGACACTCATCAGCGTAATTGGCGGTCAGTACGTAGGGTGGTCACTAGCGTATCCATAGCCCTTTGACCCATTATTTTCCACCGCAGTTCCTCCCCCCCCCCCTCCCCTGTCCTAGCACGCCGTCACAGGGGCTAGCCACCTTTGTGCTGCGAACGTCCGAAATGAATTGCCACTGGAAATAATTCATAGCCGTACAACAGGGCTTGCAGTGGCTACATTGGTCAAGTTCCCACAGCTGGAATTCCGAAACGAACAGCGCGCTGGGCTTAACCGACGTGGTGAATCTGAAAGCTTTTGTAGTGCGTTTCAAACCTTGGTGGCGCTTCTCGCCGCCACTGATTACTTGCCGTTAATTACATGTACTGTTGACGTTGATAGAGCCTTTGTAAATCCTCGTTGATTTGTTAGCATGCAAGGTTTGTTGTATGAAAGACAGCGTACAAAAATTACACATATTCATGTATATTCTAACATTATCTAGTACAAACTTCAAATTCGCAAATCGCAAGACGAAAAGAATGAAAACGTCAACAAAATTACGAAATCTTGAAATACAACACTTTGTTTATAAATGGATTCTTCGTTACGTGTATGATATTTTGTTTTTAAAAATATGCAATATGTATATATATATATATATATATATATATATATATAGGATATAGGATATATATGTGTGTGTGTGTGTGTGTTGGTGTGTGTGTGTGTGTTTGTTTGAGGGGTGTAGAATGATAGTAGTGTTAAGTCACGTAATAATTTTCACAAAAACTATTAATTCCTTTTGCATATAAACTCGAGTGGCCTCTTTTAGTAGTCTACTTTACTTTTATTTCTAAAATTTAGTACAAAGTATAATAACTCTAATGGAATTATCTTTTAAAACATATTTATTATGAATGAAAAAGCACCTCTCCATAAAAATTTCTTACACCACCATCAATCTAAGCACCTAATATGTGACTGGTCATAAGAAATGGGACCTTAGCTTCCTGAACCTTGAGGTAATTTTTCCATGACTTATCATAGTCAAATAATGTTTGACGTCTTGGAAGTTAAGGTATCTTTTTCCATTACCTGTCACATACACACACATTCACGCCGTGTATGTGTGAATACATGTATAATTATATCTAATTTATCAAAAAACTGCTGCATAATGAGAACCCTCTTGGAAATCAGGGTTAAATATGATACACAAATATTACTGAGTCAAAACGTTGAGCGATGAAATTGTCGTTGTTCAAAGGAATTACAAAGGAGTGAAATATTCACTAGTAGACGGTTAAAATGTTTAGCTAAATAAAATTCTATTGGTTATTATTTTTGCTTTTGTAACGCGACAGTGAATAATGCTTCACAACATTTTTACAAGAATTTTAGCAACGCTCTTCACTCGCGCTAACAATTTTATTCAGTATATATTTTATTATGAGAAGCGTCGTAATTCACTTTGAAAATCGTAAGTTGCATAGACGTTGATTTTCGTATACAAAAAAAAAAGTATTATTATTACATACGTTTAATAATTTCAGAAACTCTATTTAATTACTTTACAACTTCATAAATTCGTCAAAAGCCAACCGATAGTTACCGTTATGCTCAAGAATATGTTCAAGGAATAACATACGGTTTCATAAAACTTAAAAAACGTACTAAGGGTTGGTTACCAATAAACGTGTAATTTTCCGTTGTAAAATATGTAGATTTGGATGTAGGCCTATGTTTATATATTTTTAAATTTTTAGTGAAAATTTTTAAACTCCTCTGAAAATTCTGAGTTTTGTAATTGTTACTAAAACAGTTTCTAGAAAAAGTAAATTATATATATATATATATATATATATATATATATATATATATATATATAACATAAAGTAGCATCCTTATCACAATACACAAGCGTAGTTGTTCTTTCTAGACCCTTATAACAACGGAATGTTTTAAAATGAATGCATCATAACACATGAGCTAACGTTAGCTTTTTGTAAACGGTAATGCAATGTGACGGCATGTTCCGGCATATGTTAGCGTGTGACTTCATGTTTAGGTAACAAGGTGAATGCCTGAGTTATTGCGACAAGCACTCCGCTTGTCGACAAATTTGCACCTGTCAATAGCAGTTGACTTCCATCGCCAAATTTCTCACATGCCATAGACTGTTGTGAGGGCCCGAGAAATAAAAGAAAGAGACCTTTCGCTCGCGAAATTCACTCTCACTGACAGAGATGTGTGACTCCGTATTGAAACCGACGTTGTAACATCAGATGAGGTAAATATCAAAGTGATTTTTTTACGAACGTTTCTTAATTCTGATCTACGATGTACAGCGTACATAAAGTCCATTGCGAGACATGTTAAAACTGAAACCTTGTGGTATCTCACTAAAAGGTGTACATCAGGTAATATTTTAAAATATTAGTCGTCACGAATTTAATCATTATTTTGGAAAAATTACTTAATTACATAATCATAAGACATTATATCGAAACTAATTTTATATGAGGTGTGAAATTAACACTAAACGCGTGCTTCACTCGTTTTTGAGTTAAAAACCAACACTCGTAAGTCAAATATTACTAATTAAATTTAATTAATTAATTTTAAAGTCATTCACAACGTTGGCATAAGATAATCAGTGACGTATTTCTAAACTACGATTATTTAAACTTTACTAAGTGCTAGTTATGCCCGGCATACCTTACAATGCCAGTTTTTTATAAATGTTCCACTTAATTTATTGTCCATGTACCCTATTTTGACATTCTTTCGACAGCAAAGTGTACATTTTGTTTGCAAAAAACTTTGCTGGCAGACACTCAACATCTCAACTAAGACAATTCACTAAATTTCTTTAGGTACCCCACTCTTACCTCTAAATCCATTTTGCCCCCACCCTAAAATTTGCTGAGACCTTCGCGGGCGCATGCACAACAACTTGCTAAAGTTACATCATTGCCATCGGCAGTGTGGTTTAGAAGCACATACTTTACAAACAACAGACTGATATATATATATATATATATATATATATATATATATATATATATATACATACATACACACATACAGGGTGTTTCGGGAGCAGACGCCAATAAAGAGGCGGGTGACAGAGGGGCCTAAGACCTACCAAATAAACCAAACTTGTATAATTCTATTCGCAACCGTCTAAAGTTTTGAATATTTGAAGAAAATTTGGCTAAGCTCTACCCTGAGCTAAGCATTTACTGATGATGGAAAAAGTAATGGTCCATGTGGAACGAAATTTATACACACCAAATGTGATTAGGGTCGTTACATTTGAAAAACCATTTCACGTCACTTAGAGTACAGCTTCGTGGGGTAAAAAATCACTTTCACAAAAGTTGTATTTGGTTCTGAAAGATGCCACTAGTTTGCAGGAGGTAAAACAATATCACTGGGTAACATATATGATCACCCGGCATTGGAAACAATACCTCATAGTACGGCCAATTAATTAGTAAAAAACGTGTATTTTAAATTAACAAACGTCAATGCAGTAAATGTGAAAACATAACGTAATGCAGAACATTCACACAATGTAAAACCAGCTATGAGGTCAAAATTAGTATGAGAGTAAATTATTAGAAGTTACTTTATTTGAATAAAGACATTACACAATGTTTGAAATTATTAAAATGTATTTTGAATGTAATGTGTTTAATTTGTGAGGATAAAATAAAATGTTTTAATAAAAGTTGTAATAGTCAGTTATTTCGTTACACAAAATTGATATTATTGAAATGTAAAGTTAAAATAAACGAATTTCATCACCAGGCACACTAACGTTGTTGCTGCTTCATATTTACAGCGGTCGCAGTTATGTAGAGGCTAGTGCGCTCGCCTCCCATTATAGCGAAGTGGGTGTGATTCCTGAATAGCCTCACAGGCAGATTTTCTGCAATTTATTAACAATACAACATCTATTCATACAGACTATCTGTTAATATGCGGTAACTCTATGGTGTAGAGTTGTGTACAATCACCAACTTTTCTTGCAGCAGATCATATTAAATCCTGACAATCACATCTTTTCTAGTCGAGAAACAATTCTGTCCCGAGTTTCCCTCTCTGTATTTAGGTTTAGTATAGTCTGCTAACATTTATGTTACATGTACTCTTTATATGCGTGCTGGAAGGGAGACTGGACACAAAATAGAGAGCTAACATTACAGTTTAAAATATTATATATATATATATATATATATATATATATATATATATATAATATATATATATATATATATATATATATATATATATATATTCCCAGAGGATGAGCTGTTAAAAAAAAACATTAATATGAGGCAGAGTGAAAGTTACAATTTATTACATAAAATACTGGGCAGTTTAAATATACGAGAAAACATTTAAGTACCAAATTGTACATTGCAATATTTACGATTTGTTATAATACACAGGGCTATGC
>PNEQ01102525.1:0-24670 GCA_003012365.1 Medauroidea extradentata | reverse complement strand
CAAAGTTATGCCTACATTGTGCAAATTAACCTCTCTTTACTTGCCTTTATAACATAACATTGTGATGTGCTGGCCATTTTTACTCATCAAATTCAATTTTGATCAATAAATATTTATAATACTGCAAACTAGTGCAGTTCAATATTACAGAAAAAATTACCTCTTCATAAACTGAAGATACTCGATAGCAAAAAAATGGGACGTGCTAGCCTTTTTTACTCAACAGATATGTAATCAGCAACCAACACTCATGTCAAAACAGCTGGATTTGTTCATGTTACCAAAACCTTGTTGACCAGTGTAATTATGTAACAGGGCACACACAGCAAAATTAGCTGCGTAGCCGAGTCCATTACCGCCGCCTGGCACAGGAGTGTTATGCAGTACTTTAGGTCAAACACGAAATTTTCTACTTACGACACTACTACACAAAACAAGGTTACCCCTGGCCTGGCCATAAATTAATGCCGTATCTTGGCAGCGTGATCCCCGTTCCTGTAGTATACCTCTAAGCAATGAAATAAGCACTGTTTACTAAAGTGATTATTACGTGATGTCAGGTGAGTGGGGCACTTAGCGACCATATGCTGGACGTTTATGTGGGCTATATCATATTTTGACGTCTCCCGATACGATACGGGCGACATTAGCCTCTTGGAAGCACACTTTCAGTTGCGTTCTTCTATGTGGGGCGGTACTGTCATCCCAGCCGGTTCCATAACAGTTGGCTTTGTGCACACGACGGGCTGCAGTATGAAGGGGACGCGGAACAGTGTGCATAAGTTTCTCCAGTGAATAGGCAACCGAGTAATACTATTCGGATGCCGTAATACACCATTCGTCGCTATACAGGGAAATGCATTTTACTCAGTGTTTTATTCGCCCTTACACAAAAGGCATGGGAAAAATAATGTTTGGCCTAGACACCATGTAAACTAAATACATTCATCTGTTTGTTAGTAAGAATGTAACTCGCTGATGATGGCAATCGTGTAAGTAAAAAAAATAAATTTTTTGCAAATTATAAGGTAAGTAGTGTATTCGCATCGTAATTTGCTTTAACACAACTCCCGGTGCTCATGGCTGCTACATACTCACATAGCAGTATAAAATTATAGAACATTTCATAGTTCATTAAATATGCCAGTTATATATATAATTAAAGGCAGTGTTCAGTTGAAAAATGCAGTACATCCTTTCTTACGACTGATGAAGTATTTTGCCGTCACATTAACATGACAGTCATGATAAATATAAAATAAAACCTTGGAAATCACTTCTGATATTCAACTTAATTATTTCTTAATGGTAAAATCTTCTCTACACAATAAAGTACACATTAAACATTTTCGCATCTTTGTGACGAATTAAATATTAAAAACACAAATCTGACAGGAACATTCCAACGATACGAAAAACACACTTGCATGAACTCGTGATAGTAATAGGCTACAAATTATCTTCTACCTAACATGATAATTCTATTGAGTAAAAGACTTGAGAGACTGTACAGTTTTAGCCATTGGAATAATATTTAAGATGCAGTAAAATTCATTGCATTCGTCTAAAATTTTAAAAGCGATTTTGGTCAGTATTGGTATTTCATCATGCACACATCTTTCAAATAATATTTGTGTAATACAATTATGCAGGCAATAGTTTGCAATACTTCGCTATTGTAATAACATCTTATGACGTATTCCAATTGACTGCTCCATGGGCGCACAAGGTGCTGCGTACACAGTGCGCCCCGAAACCTCAAAATATGCAATAGTCACGTGATTGCCCGCAACAAGTGAGTACTGTTTAAGCTCCAGCAACTGGAATATGCTACATTTACATTTGCCAAATCTCAATATTATGAAATTTGAGAGATTATCTTAGTACAATTCTTATTTTGTTCAGTCGGCAATTAGATGCACGAACGATTCGACCCTACTAACCTTGCTATAGTTGTAATACCGAACACAGTTTTTAAAATAAAAACTGTATGTTTGCACCACCAAAACGTTTTTGCATTACTCAAGTGCCGAACAGTCAGATAATTGCAGAATTTCTACCACAGCAAACATTTTCTTTTGTTTACATAATCACAGTTCACCGCTATATTTGCACTCAATTGTAGAACCATCTCGAGAGACGGTGCGGCAAAAAATACACCCGGTGCACATCCATCGAGTGGGACTCTCACTGGAATATGTAAACCCGGATGCTCCCAACATGAGTTCTGGTAACTGGAATATGTGGCATTCAGCTGGAGTGCTGCGGGAGCATTTGGATAAAGAATTGGAAAATGCCATTACTAATAGCGACACCCTATAATAATTAATCAGCAGACATGCTTAAAGTACACAATGTAAATTGCTATTTCACGAACATCACACTTACATTAAATACATCAAATGACAATATAAATAAATCCTAAAAATATCTCGGTTATTACTTTCGAATATCAAAATGTATTCTACAATATTACACTAAACAAAAAAATACGAACTCAGAAAACATCCTAACTTAAAACATAATGTTCTCTGGGTTACAAAACCAAAATGCTATCCACAGACCTAACTGTACTGCTGCAGTTTATACTCTTAAATAAGCACACATGACCTAGGAGCAATTTGACCAGACGAATGGAACGCCCAACACCCTCTTGTTTATGGTGAATGGAATGCGAAAAAGACGAAATTACAAAAAGAGTGGCCGAATGGAATGAAGCTACTACCTGTCGCTTATAATAGCTGAATTCCGAAATTTCGCGAGAATCACTATTTCACGATCGATATGTCAACTCTGTGAAACTTACAATCTGTAGTAGAATTAACCTTAGCATTGGCGACAGGCCAGCTGTTTCTATTTTTTAGAATTTTAATATATTTTGATGTGTGTTGACATCGTCCATCATTACCCTTGGATCCCTTGTTACCCTCGCCTGCCACAGTAGTAACTCAGAGGTTAACAATGGCATACACTCTTGGCCCTTCTGAAACACCAGGGCTCATACACAACTGCAGCCAAGTGCTATACCACTCCCACAGACATGAACTACCCTCGTGTGAACACTTGCCGCCAAATGCCTTGTAAATATTTTCAGTGTAGTTTGTTGTTTTGTGTTCAAGTAGTTTATGTAAAAGTTTAAAGTCTGTTTTCAAACAGCCCTGACAGCTATTTATTACGTTAATGTCTTTGCTGCTCCATTATCAGACTAAAGTATTTTCGGCCACAGGGCCTCAGAAAGACTTGGTAAACACAAAGAAAATCCTTATTTGTATTTTAAATTGTTTCTGAAATGTTATCTAATTCTGTGTTTTGTATAACTCATGTATTCCTCGTATCACACTCATTCGCCTAAAGGAATTTCGGTTGTGGCATGTGCAGAAAGCCCACGGCTCGACAGTCACTCTCAAGTAAGGAAATGGGTTAGTCGTGCGTCACATGGCTCGGTGGGATTCAACATTTTGATTTTAATTGTTTAGATTGTCGTACTTATTCATATTTCTGGAACTGTTTTCTCTCATCGCCCGCCGAGTATGCTGTCCTCCAATGAGATCGTCGCACGACCGAATTTTAACTTCATGTAACTTTCAGCGCTCCCAAGAGGTGTTTTCATACAGCAATTCAGCCAGTACGGGGCTCACAGTTGCATGTCCGCTTCATTTGTGTACCATTGCATCACATTCATTGTAATACACTCGTGTAACTGAATCGTATGTGTGTTGTGTACTATATTTACATACCCGCATCACAGGATATTTTTAACCCTATCAGTGAAGACTTGGGCTGAAACTTCGGGAGAATCGATGTCAACATCTTCCTGTCACCAGTGCAACTAGTGTAACAAGATATTTGTAGATGCTTACACTCCAAGGAGACATAGAATATGTGAATAAAAAACGAACCTATGTCATACAGCATATTGGTATGATAGTGCTGAAGTCTTTATACTCGTATTGACAACTTAAATAGTCATTACAATAGATGGAAATGTCAAGATATTCTCCCTGCAAAGCAACAAGATTCAACGATGGGACGAATTTGTCACGAAATTGATACTACTTCAAACAATGCATTAATGATGAAGTTGCAGGTATATAACGGCCCGAAATATGTGTTAATGATGTCGAGATGCTCGTGTTGATTCTATGATATGGTTTTAGTAAATGTTCTCATGTCAGGCGGCATAAAAGACGACAAATATGTACGAATAAAGTAGGTTCGTCTTATTTATTACTAAGGTGTTACAGGTGTGAGCACCTGTTCAAGTGTTTCGATATATCTATCAATCAAGAAAGAAGCTGTCAAGATGCTTACTACCTAACATGTTAAAAGGTGATAAGATGAAGCTTCTATTGCTGTGCATGTTATAGATATTCCTAATAAAAATGGACTCATACTGAAGAAGTCGGTTTTCTGAGGTAGTCGGACGATACAGATGCAATGAACTCACCGGGTACATCGAAAGATTTTTGTACATTTCTTAAGAGTATGAAAATAGTTTATTTCAGCAACTTACAGAAGAGTTGGAGAATTATTGGGCTACGAAATAGCATGTGTGGTTGGAGTGTGATTACACTAAATGGAACCATATGAAGACACACATTGCAGAAAAGCATTCAAGACATCGAATGTACATCTACGTAACACTGATGAAATTAGAATAATAAGAGAGGGTTGTATAATGTTCTGGTTAGACTCTAGGTGATGTAACTTTCTTACAACTACGAACGATGTATTCGCTCACTTCGGAAATAAGGATTTAACAGGATGTGTTCGTAATTTCCTAACTGATTGGATGGTAGCAGTAGCAAAATATTTTTTCTACACCACTGAATAGATGTACACTTGCATTGAAAAACTTCCTTGTTTAGCACTGCGATAGCTTCACCTCTGATGGCAACATTTTCTCCAGTTATAGCGACCACAACCGTCATTACAACGTCTTCGATCGGGGCATGTGACTTCCTTGATGAAGCTGACAAAATCTGTAGCTGCATTAAGAAAATATATCTGTCACATTAGCATTGCAAAACATGAAGTTGATGAGTGCACTAAAGCATGGTTTTTGGTGGCTAATCAGGTATTATAAAATCATGACTGATGATTTTAAAATGAAGAATGAATAGATTTTGAAAAGTTCTAATGTTAATTTTTCTTGTACTTGATTATAGATTATATGTAATTAAAATGAAATGTTTGGGAAACACTATTTGTTTGTATATTTTGAGATTTTAAGAAGAAAAAAATATCAATAAACATTTTTTTGTGAATTAATGTAAGAAATATTCTACAGTTACGAGTAAAAAAGAAGAGAAAGAATAAAAATAGGTATGAAACTACAATAGGTGGTCCAGTATGGAAGCTGCCCAACGAATTTGATTTGTTGATGCTTTTGCGTACCTGTGAGTGCTTGTGTATATGTAACTGGTTACCATGTGGAGAGAAAGTCAGATCTCATCATATATGTAATGTATAAGAGTGTGATGTTCAGTTAAGACAGGCTCTGACAGGAACTTCGGAGAGCTTCATGGTAGTGTTGACGGGGGGAATGGGGTGGTGGCCACCGTAATGAATGGTAGGAGAAGGGTTGGGTGGGGTGATGGTGGAGATGTGTGGTGGGCAGGGGCTGTGGTGGAAGGGTTTTATGGTGGATGGTTGAGTTTGCATAGGGGGTGTGGAAGTGTAGGGGTGTGGTTGTGTACAGGGTGGGGTGGTGGAAGGTTGAGGTGTTGCGGGTGTGTAGGACTGGGGTGGAGGGGATGGGTGTCAGCATAAGTAATAAGGACATGTACTGAAATGTTAGTTTCTTGGAGGGGGTGGAGTTGTTCGGATGGTGTACGACATGTTTGAAAGTAGTTGAAGAGTCTTGCATGTAAGTATCCTAAAATTGTATTATTTTTTAAATGATTGATTGATTTTAACAGAAATCGAAAGAAGTTTGGCTAAGTTGGTAGGAAGGTAAGCTTAGTCGAGGGATGTGTGAAGGAGATAAAGTCTGTGTAGTTTCAATAAAAAAAGTTAATTATATTGAAAAATATTTTCTTAAATTTTGAATAATTTATTGTTTGGCTTTATTGAGAATCGATCCGATATAGCTAAGATGGAAGTCAGGTTTAAGTAATATCTATTAATGGTAGTTGAATAATGTTTAAGAATATTTTTTCTTGATATTTTTATTTTAAAAAAAATATCGATTGATTTTGATATTGATGTGAAATAGGTAGTCTCAATCGATGGTCGCTACTTCTCGGGGTAATCTAGCCACATTGAGAAGACATTGATGTCATGTTGGTTTAATGACAGTTGCAAAGTTAATGTGGACTATACGAGGCATAAGAAAAGGGCAAAACAGGTGAAGGGAGAGGGAGAATACAACACATAACTAACAGACAATTAAAATACTTGCAGGGTAGGATAAGGGAGGGGAATGGATAGTAGGGGAGTGGGTAAGGTGACTTTGTATATACATGTGAAAGGTGGTGGAGGAGCGAGTGTGTCGTTGGGGCTTGGCTGGGTAAGATATGTTCGTGCATTTTTGTTAAATAATTTTTATGATAAAAGTTTTTCAATTGTTTTTTAGTATTTTTACTAAATTTTATTTATTAATAATGTGCAAGGTTCGGACGGAATGCAAAATATAAAAAAAACTGGGATGACTCGGAAGAAACACCAAGATAGTTGTCGGAAACAATACGGTGGTCAGAAACAAGGTGGAAGTAAAATACTATACATTTTTTGGAATTTTTAAAAATTTTTGGAATTTGAAATTTTTATTTCTTTTTTTTTTTTTTTTTCGAAATTTTGAAATTTTTCGAAATTTTTCAAATTTGGAAAATTGAGAAAATTTGACAATTGGTGACATAGATGCTAAGGTCAACTTAAAGGCTAAATGTCAACCAACATGCAGCCACGGCCGTGACATCACAACATGGAGGGTGGCAACCACACAGCACCATACTCCGAATCATGTGCCAAAACTGGCTAAAACATACTACTAATATTCCATCAGTGTGTACAGCCGAGCATGTGTTCTTTTTGGTCCAAGAGGCAGGCGAGAAATGGAATAAACTTTTTGCAAAGCTGGTAAAGAAACATTTAGCAAATACAAACATGTAAGTGACACTTTAAGGTTGCACAGTAATAATAAATACCATAACACAACTCTCTCCAAAAGTACTGCATTTTTAATGAACTAGAAATGCCTGACCAAAAAATATTGATGTATTTTTATACACAAGTGCCAAGAAAAGGGTGGCAGAAAACAGATTACGCTATATTCCGATTGGATTGAGGTAAAGAAAATGCTGCACTTTGTGGACATTGTGATGGAGACATTGACTTGGAAGAAAGGATCAAGGGAGAAGGTAAATTCAAAACATTGTTAAATATTCGTATGTATACAGGAGAGCAAACATTTTGAATTTTACTTAAACACAGCATTAAAATGCAACATTAGCAAGTATAATCGTCCAAAATAGTTTGAGAAATTATTGTAGTCAGGTAATTGATGAGAGAATTGTTGACAAAATAATAATAAAGTCTAAATTATTCTCTTCTACTGCTGACGAATCACAAAATAGTAGCTCGGTGGAACAGCTTATCATACGCATATGATATCTTGAGGTATCGGGTCAAGCACAGCTATATATATACTTGTAGGCTTCGTTAGTGGTATAGTTTAGTAGGTATTGGCACAGGATTCCGAAGAAGGAGCGATATGCCACTGCCATCTTGGATGACCTCACACTTTCCATCTTGGATTTGACCTTGACCTCAAGCTCAATGTTAAAAATATTTTTAAAAATCTAAAAATTTTTAAAAATTTCCGAAACAAATAAAATCATAAAAAAAAACTGAGAGGATTCCGAAAAAAAATCTTTTGTTCCGCTATCTGGTTATACGCCTGTTGCCACTTTGTTCATAAACTCCTGCTATCTTATTTACCTACTACTTTTCGACTCATTTGTTTATATCACCTGAGGCAAATTAATATTTTTTACCCTGACTCACAGTCCCAAAATAACATGACTCAACCCTTATACTCAAAGCTGCTAGATAACTTCAAAGTCAATAAGTCAAGAGGCATTCTCAATATAGCCAGATAACTTGAGTATTGGGTTTCACAGTATCAACTCAGGAGGCTGTCACTGTACATTAACATAAAACTCATTCGGTATTGTTGATAAAAAAAGAACATTTTCTTACGTTTTATTCAGATGTAAATAATGTTATTCACTTTCACCCTACCTACCTATACCTGAACAATTCGTGTTTAATTCATTCGATCAGTTCTTTAAAGTCAATTTTATTAAACTATTATTTCTTTAAAATGTAGTACACGTCATATATTTCCTATAGACACCAACTACTACATACCCTATTTCCAGAATAGTTATGCCCAATCGATTCCCGATAAATTCGATATGATTATTTATTAAAATCTAAAACTTTATAAGTGGATTTAATAAAAATTTTTATTTTACTTGCATACAAAAGTCTTCGGCCCTCGACTACATTACATTAGCGAACAGTATACGACCCCTGCCACAGCCAACCATGGAATTGTCTTGATCATATTCATCCATATATTTTAACAAGACCTTCCCACTGTTTACCACTTTCTCCTCCTCCACCCCTACCCCAACCAACAGCACAGAAGTTCTTTTAAGCACGAAACCATTTTGGCTCTCGAAGCCTTGTACATCTTGTCACAGGAAATGTTTGATCACAACTATACTAGCATCGTAGTAATGGTCCATTTGATATATTATCTGCAGTACTGAAGAAAGGTTTGCCAGAACTTGTCATGACAGTTGTAACAGGCAAGAAGGTCATGTAGTATTAGACAGGAAGCATAAGTGTTGACGAAAATATTTGCAAGATGCATACAGAACCAAGTAAACATGTGTACTAGTACGACTTACAAGCCTGTAATGTAAACGAACATACAAAATTATAAAGATTTCCCTCTGAAATAATCAATATTCAGTGATAACCTGAAGATGTATGTAGTACCGCGGCACGGGATAGGCCAGAGTTGGTTCAGGGGAACCAAAGGATGTGCCCGATATGAGGTTACCTGGGATTGAAGTCTGGAGTGGGTCGACAGCATGTTGGCCACATAACCTGGCCCTCCTGCTGCTTGTTGGTCTTGGACGTCTTCGTGGTGGTTTGCATGCTAACCTACCTGGCACGTGCTGCTCCCGACGACTCTCGTTGCTGTGGCTCCTTAGGGTGTGGTGAGGAAGAATGTCATTGTTACCTTTGAAGAAAACACTGACGTGAATTGAAACCAGCGTGGTGGTTTATTAGCTTGAAACACACTCGAGCAGTGCTACCATTGACTATACGTAAATATTCGCTCGGAGCGAACAAGGAAAGCTGTGAAATGTGGCGTCGGCCAACAATGGACTTAGGTGAAAAGTTATAAGGGAGGCTCAAATAGCACTACCCTGACGCACGTCATTCCCTGAGGCCATGAAGACACACAAAAAGGTTCCGGTAGACTAAATTAACTATTGAAAACTAAAAGATTACATCATTAATGATGAGGGATATCAGGGAGACGTGACCGCACACAGCACGCACAACCTACTTCCTCGCTGACGGGACGAAGACTAATTCAATATGGCGTCGGGCGGGGACCCGGGAGCCCGTGTTCCCGCCAGATGTGATGGATTTGCTCTTATATTTTAATTTACACATAAGTGCAAAACCGAAAGTTATGAAAAAGTAAAGAAATAATTTTAAGAACGTTTCTGCCCATTATATATATATATATAGTTGCGAGTCGCGACTGTCAGGCTGGGCGGTGTAGTACGATACAGTGGTGGCGGAGCTAGGACAACCCCTTTCCCACCCACTCCTTTGCAAAGTGGCTGTCTGGTAGAGCTGCAAAATACAGACAACTTATGTAGATGTATTTTTTTTCCTTTATGAAATAGTAGTTATTTGTTTTGTTTGACTTCTATTGTGATAAATCATTATAGATACAGACTTTTTGTTTAGATAGTTGTAAATAAACTAGGTTAGCTTTATTAATTTCGTTGCTTCTTATCAAAGACCTCCATACCCAAACATACCTAGCCCCAACTTGTAACACAGGTGTCAGAAATGGGATGGAGGCAATTATTTAAAATTGAATTAAATATTTTAAAGGATGTTAAATTTAAGTGTAGATGGTTAGATATTTAATCAAACTGGTTAAGTTTTACTAGGTACTAAATTTTAGGTAGTAAATTTACGTTGAAAAGAAAAATGGCTAGTGATTTAGAGGGTTTGCGAGCCCTAATAAAGGGACTGAGTAGGCTAATAACTAGCCAAAAAGTTATGTAAATACAAAAATTTAGGGTGTTAATGAGAATTTACACAAGAAAATAGACAGTTTTGATAGGAAAATCGACAGTGTTAATGAGAATGTAGACAAGAAAATAGACAGTGTTAATGAGAATGTAGACAAGAAGAAAGAGGGCGTTACTTAGCTAGTGCCTACTAAAATGGTGGACCTAAAAATTGACAATGTCAGTGAATTGGTGGACCAAAGAATTGAAAATATCAGTGAATATGTGGACCATAGAATTGACAGTGCTAATGAAAATGTCGAAAAGAAAATCGGAAGTGTGAAAGACGACTTGCGGAAAGAGGCGAGTGTCTTAAGGACGGAATGGGAGAAATTTCTACAGCGACAAGCAGGAGGTCAGCCATCGGTGTGTCGGGATAGCGGCTCGACGAAGACAGAGCTGAGACATCAGAATAACGTCAGGTGGTGCTCTTCGATGTCAGGATCGGTGATAGGACTACCACTGTACATGAATGCAGGTGAGGTTGCCATGCCTGGGATTGGAAAGGATGTTACAATCAAGCCTGCCCCTTATGATGGTCAAACCCCATAGTGTGAATATCAGCACCAATATGAGATTGTTGCAACCCTGAATGGTTGGACAGAAGAGCAGCATACCTACTACCTGGTAGCAGTGTTGAGGGGCCCTACACTCAGTATACTCCAATCTTTGCCTGAACAACATCGCCTGGGGTATTCTACGTTAGTCTCTGCCCTGGAACTGCTCTTCGGAGACCGCTATTTACGACATGCCCAACATGCCCAACTTCGAAGCCATAGCCAGCGACCTGTGGAGTCACTTCAGGAACTTTGGCAAGACATTGTGAGACCAGCCCATCTGTCACTTGAGGGGTGTCCAGAGGAGGCGCGACATGTGCTTGCCATTAGGTTCTTTGTTGATGCCATTGCAGTACGCCTGGCAGCACCTCGTACCATGTAATATGCTCTAGCTCGTGCACTGGAAGTCGAGTCAGCAAGGCAGGTGCCAGCGAATCAACATGTTTTGCGAGCAGCTAAAGTAACAAGCGAAGAAGAGTAGGAACAGCATCGAGAATACCCTGAAGGAAATTAAGGCAGCAATTAGTGTCATTTCCAGCAGAGTTGGTGCTTTGGAACACCGCCCTGGACCACGAAAGCGGCCACAGAGTGCTGGGAGTGTGGATGACCTGGACACCTAAGAGCCCAGTGTCGGTAGTATCAGCTAAGAAACCAAGACCCAGAACCAGGTGAGACCAACCAATTTGTTCAATTAGTTCAAAAATTCGGGAAACATGTAAACACCGGTGTTGAGGGGCAAAGGTCGGTGGTTGCTGGAGATAAGGCTCCACATTTCCTTCGAGTATGTTCGGTGAAACAGGAAGTTGATGCATTGCTGGTAGAGGGCAGTCTGGATTATGTACCCTGTCAGACAGTTGTAGATACAGGGGCGACCATTACTGTCGTCAGGCCAGACATCATTAGGCCTTCCCCCCAGCAATCACATGATCAAAGTACTGGAGTGTGCATGTTAACCACTTGACGCGGACCAAGCCGCATGCCCTCGGAACAGCCCGTCGTGCGCACCACGCGTGCAGGAACACACCTGGATACCAGTACTGCAGGCGCATATGGGAAAGCGCCCGGCAGTGTGGTCTCAAGAGGCCACGGCGTCCCGACGCCGCCCCCGCAGTCAAACACAATGTCCAGCCATAAAACAAACCCTCTTGACCTCCGGCAATTGCTGGGAATACGTCCCATCAAGCCTAAAAGCCACAAACACACTGTAAACCATGACGTGTAAGTGCGCGTGTTCTGTGTGAGTGAGGGAAAAGGGGACACGTGTGTAGTGTGATAAAGAGACATCCTAGGCCAGGGGTAACCTTGTTCCCCAAAATTCAGCCCCCGGGAAAGACTTGTCAGGTCTAACCTCAAACTCGGGTAGAAACACCCCTGCGCCTAACGTAATATTGGACTCGTCCAACCGGCAACCTCTGCCGTGTAAATTCTTTAAAACTTCTAACTGTTAAAATACTTTTCTTTATAATAACTTTGCTCTCTAGATTTTTCATTTAACAATATTAAACCAATTCTCTGTTATTAATGTAATTTAAATGCACGTAACGTAAAATATTGTCTGAAATAAAATTTTCGAAACATAAAAATGAACATTCCAAACAGCCTTTTGGACATTAATCAACAAGCCTAAATTTTATACAAATTTTCCAAGTGCTTTGGTTATATGTTGTAAGTGTTTTATGTGTGAACGAAGTTTTGGCGTGCTCAGCAGCAAGGTCGCCCTGAGCCCGCCAAGGCGTCGGCAGTTGACTACTGGCGGCGTGTAGAGGCGGTTCGGCTACGGTCGCCCTGGCACCAGCATCTCTTTTGTCTTATCATTCACTGCAATAGTCGTTTTCTTTCTTTGTCTGGAACAGTAATTTAACGTAATTTATGTGCCCGGGTTAACCCCTCTCCCCTGTCGACTCGTTCCGCACACAGGGGCTTTTCATACCGTAATTTTCCACTTCCCACCAAGTGGGAATTTTACCGCGTCGCCTACCGGATGGGCCAGCTCCGGATCCGTTTCATACATCGCCAGGATTGTGTTTGTACTGGGAGACCGATGTGAGTAAATAATAACGCCTTGCCTATATATATCTGTGTTATTATTGACTTCGCCGCTTCACGGTGTTTCAGGGCACGGGACCCTACAACCCGGTGACGTAAGTGTTTGTATGGGTGTACAGGTGCCCGAAATCCCTGTCGAGTGCATTGTGTGTATGGATATGAGCGTGGGGAGGGCCATAACACTCCCCTTAGTTAGTAGAACGGCGGAGGACGAGGAGATTTCGAAGCCTGCCGTCGGCCAAACGACCCTGAGATAACTCCACTCGTAACATCTGAGTGCCGGTTCTCTGCTAACCGGCTGGCGCCTAGTCGGGAACGATCTTAAAGCACGCGAGTATTTTCTCATCACCATCTCCTCCACCCTCGTCCCCGTCACACTGTAACTGGTGAGACAACACCAGTGAAAGGGAAGAAGTGTGTGCAACTAAAATTGGGTGAACTAGAGTAAGAACATGTAGTCTACATGGTGAATATTGTGGATGCATGTTTACTGGGACTAGATGTTCTGCGTAATCTAGGATGCTGTATCGACACTCGACTGGGGGTCTTGAAGGTAGGTGAAACATAGTGGTTACTGATACAGCGACAAGAATTATCATCACCAGTCAGCTGCCCAGTAGTTTGTTGTCAGGCCACTGTGTTACCAGCTTCTAGCGAAATTGTGATACCAGGGTGCTGTGTAGGACAATTTGAAAGGCGCTTAAGGGTAATCGAGCCCATGAGAAGAGGGAGTAACCTCCCTGATGGAGTACTTACAGCCAGGACTTTGGTTTCATCAAGATCAAATAATTCCACTGTTAGAATGATGAACTTGACTGACAAGGCAATTTGTCTTGAGGAGGGGGCAACAATTGGCTTGTAAAAGCAGGTTTCCCAGATAAACACCACTGAGTCTAAGGTCTTAAGCGAGGACCTTGTGAAGCATACTCTGCCAGAACCACTTACAGAACTCTTGAAGAGGACAAAGGAAATCCTGGACTGGAGACAAGAGAATGCTGTTGCAGAACTCTTAATAAAGAATCAAAACGTTTTTTCATGTGGTTCACATGATCTTG
The DNA here is from genome assembly GCA_003012365.1 of Medauroidea extradentata. Taxonomy (NCBI): domain Eukaryota; kingdom Metazoa; phylum Arthropoda; class Insecta; order Phasmatodea; family Phasmatidae; genus Medauroidea; species Medauroidea extradentata. The sequence goes on along the minus strand of PNEQ01102525.1, from coordinate 10,675 downwards.
GTAGGACATCTGTGGCATGTCACCTTTTTAATACAGGAGATGCCAGAACTATCAAGCAACCCCCTAGACATCTGTCTCTTGCTTCATATGAGGTAGTTGATGAAATTATGAAGGAAATGAAGGCTCTGGATGTAATAGAATCACCGAACAGCCCCTGGTCATCTCCAGGTGTGTTGGTTAAGAAGAAAGCCGGCTCAACTAGATTTTGTGTAGTTACCGGCTTCTGAATGATGTGACCAGGAAGGACTCATACCCACTTTCTCGGATAGATGACACTCTGCATAGCCTGGCTGGATCCTAGTGGTTCTCAACCTTGGACATGAAAAGCGGTTACTGGTAATGTGAAGTGGCCCCAAGAGATAGGGAGAAGACTGCCTTTTCTGTACAAGGGAAAGGAACTTGGCAATTTAAGGTCATGCATTTTTTACTGTGCAATGCTCTAGCAACATTCGAACGACTTTTGGAAAGAGTATTACTTTTGGATATTTGTCAGGTTTATTTAGATGACATTGTGGTTACAGGGAAGACATTTGATGAACAACTAACACATCTTAATTCAGTGCTTCTGAGGATAATGGCAGCTAATTTGAAGCTAGTTCCCAAAAAGTGTAATTTGTTCCACAGGAAAGTGAAAATTTCGGAACATGTAGTGTCGGGATAGAAACAGATCCAGAGAAGAAAAAAGCAATTAGAGATTGGCCATGTCCAACTGATTAGACTCAAGTAAGAAGTTTCCTTGGGTTGTGTGCTTACAATCGGCATTTTGTGCATGGATTCGCCACAATAGCAAAGCCATTACATGAGTTGACTGAGACTAAAAGAAAATTTTTCTAGTCCCCCGATTGTGAATCCTCATTCAGAATATTAAAGGAAATTTTTTTTCATCTCCTGTCCTAGGTTATCCTGGTAGTGATGGACAGTTCATTTTAGACACTGGTGCGAGCGATGTGGGGATTGGTGCTGTGTTGTCATAGATCCAGGATGGGAAAGAGAGACCATTAGAGTATTTCAGCAAAGTGTTACATAAGCCTGAAAGAAATTACTATGTATCTCGCATGGAGCTCCTGGCAATGGTGAAGTCTATTTCACATTTTCACCATTACTTATATGGAAGGCATTTTATTCTACGAACAGATCATGCATCATTACGTTGGTTACTGAACTTCAAAACCCAGAAGGACCGATAGCTAAGTGGATGCATCACCTTCAAGAGTACGATTTTGAAATACAGCACAGACCTGGTCGCTTACACAACAATGTCCAGGAAGACACCAACTTCTCAGAGAACAAGAATGTAAGAGTTCAAAACTGGCAATGAACCTTCTCCCTGAAGCGATGAAAAGATTGGCGAAGATCAGTGAAGGGACCCTGCTCTTGGGCCAGTACTAGAATGGAAGGAAAAAGGCCATGTTATCTGATCAAAGTACTACAACTAAGGCATACTGAGAAATGGTGTCCTGGGAAAGTGCAAATGTCAAAGAAACATGCCTACAGCTGGTACTCCCAGAAATTAGAGTTCCAGTGGTGCTGAAAGAACTTCATAGTTCAGCAGCTGGTGGACTTTTGGAGTAAATAAGACTTTCAACTAAGTAAGATTGCGATACTATTGGCTACATTGCAGGGATGATGTTGAGAGTATGGTGCCGAACATTTGATGCTTGTATGACAAGAAAGGGATCAAGTACTAGAGGGCGTGGTCATCTTCAGAAGTACATTGGTGGAGCCCCATTCGAGAGGATGGTAGTAGATATTTTGGGTCACTTGCCAGTGACTGAGAGGAAGAATCTGTATCTATTTGTGCCGCAAAACTACATCACCAAGTGGCCTGAAGTCATACAAATACCTAACCAAGAGGCTAGCACAGTGGCCGATGCTTTAGTGGAGCATGTATTCTCAAGTGCCACTCGAACTTCACTCCGACCAAGGCCGCAACTTTGAAGTCAAGTTATTCCAGGAAGTGACCAAAATTCTGGGAATGAAGAAGACACGGACTACTCCTTTGCATCCTCAGTCGAGTGGCTGAATCGTACCTTAGTACAGTATCTGTCCATTTTTGTAGTCGACAATCAAAAGGACTGGGACTCCTAGGTGCCCCTGTTTCTCCTTGCACATCAGTCAGCTGTCCATGAAGCTACAAGGGTAACACATACGAATATGCTGTTAGGGCGAGATCTTCGTCTTCCAAGTGATCTACTGTTTAGGAGACCAGCAGTAGAAGAGCTGCCTGCTTCACCGATGATGTATGCTGATGAACTGTGTCGCAAATTGGGCACAGTCCATGACTTCGCTCGGCAACATTTAAAGAGTCAATAGCGACCGGATGAAAACGAGGTATGATCGGAGGGGACCAGAAAAGACATTTCAGGAAGGACAGCTGGTGTGGCTGTATAACCCACAGTGACAGAAAGGATACTGTCCAAAACTACAGAAATGCTGGAAGGCCCTTACCAGATTCTCAAGAAGATAAATGATGTGGAAGATCTCTCGGACAAGAAAACCCAAGGTTGTGCATATTGACAGGGCTGCTTTCTATGATGGACCAGAGTCTGTTGTGTCTTCTCGGGACGAACAGACTTACGGAGGGGGCAGTGTTGCGAGTCGCGACTGTCTGGCTGGGCATCGTAGTACGATACAGATGTGGCGGAGCTAGGCACCCCCCTTCCCACCCACTCCTTGGGGCCGTGGCTGTCTGGCAGAGCGGCGATATTCAATACAGTGGTGGCAGTACTAAAAGACCTCCTTGTGTGCTGCATGGATTTTATTACTCCACGATAACAACCTACATGCCGCTGTAATCGGAGAGCAGTGTAAGCCGATGCAGCAGCTGGCAATAACAAAGAGGTTCGGCGTACATTGTGCCGCCCATGTGCGGTGGTGACCACCTGCACCCAATATCGGGTAGGTAACAGAAGGAGATATCGTGATAGAGAGTTCCCCGTGGTGCTTGACTTTGAAGCGACGCATTTACAGGAGGTTGGAGATCAGAGACTTGCCGAGAGAATTCGAGATGTTGGAGTAGGTATATAAGGGGGAGCTGCGGCAGAAGAGAGAGAGAGTTTTGGCTGGCAGGTGCCTGGTGCGAGCTCAAGTGATAGTGACGAGAAGTTTTGTGTTGCGACGAGTGTTCGAGGGTGTCCAGCGAGTAGGAACGCAGCAAGTAGTAGGAGAAGGTGTTTCTAGGCCACAAAAGAATCCTCGGTATTCTTTCATTGGGTCCACCATTGTGAGTGTCTAGTCCGTTTCCATATACAGAGAACTTTTGTACATGTATTTTTTTTCCTTTATTTGAATAGTAGTTATTCGTTTTGTTTGACTTCTATTGTAAATCATTATAGATATAGGTTTTTTGTATAGACAATTGTAAGTAAACTAGGTTAGCTTTATTAATTTCCTTGCTTTTATCAAAGACCTCCATCCCCAAACGTACCTAGCCCCAACTTGTAACTATATATATATATATATATATATATATATATATATATATATAAACTGCCAGACTTTGTAGGGCAATCTCTGAAAGCATCGTTAGGGTAAAATACGTATTTAATTCAAAAATAAAATAAGTAATGAGATTCTACTTGAATTAAGAGAAAATATGTATCAAAATGGCTCTTAAGGAGCATATAAATGTTAAGATCACAAAAAATGAAATAGAAACACTCTTGGCAGGCTTTGATAAGCGTCCTTGCCGCCATAATGAATTTAGCAACTGAAATAAAATTCAAAATATTCAAAATGTTTTTAAAAAAAAAAGAGTACTGTAGCATAAGCACGCAAATTCTGCAGTGTCTTCTGGTATGCTTTCTGATTAACTAACGTCACCATTTACACAACGCCTGTTGCAGCTGGGAACCTGACGTGCATCGTGGCGCGTAGCGCCCCGACACCACAAACATTTTCACGTGGTCTGGGATAGTTTTAGATTGTGTTGAAATACTAGCAAATACGCTGCGGACCCTGCAAACGAATTTGGCTAGCCCAAAAATGCTAGTTGTTGGCTGCAATGTACCTTCATAAGGGGGAGGGGGGACGTTGGTGTTGACGTCTCCAATAATGAAGCACAGTGCCTTACGTCCTGCAGTAGTGTGGGGAGGGAGAAGAGAGCACGTGGCCGGGACACAGTTGCGGCAGGCCAAAAGGGACCGCGGCAGAACGGGCGTCCATGGCACATGTCAGTAGCATCGAACTTGTCCGGTATGACCAAAGGAATTTGCGCATGTCTTAATAGTATGAAACAAAATTTAATACAATTTACAGTGGAACTGGAAAACCATAGTGCTCTCTAATACAACATGTGGTTGGGCTGCAGTTATATTAAACTTTAGCCATATTCTGCTCAAATCATCAAAAATGCTTTCAAGACAGCAAATGTTTCCCTTTATATCACTGGTGAAATAGAAGGCAGTGTAACTACACATATACAATAAATCTGCCAAGTGACAGTAGAGATTGTTACGAAAGCTTCCTGATAGACCCTAGATTTTATTATTCTTTTAAAACTTACTTCAGAAATAAATGGCGAAAGTTATATTCGCTATTCTTTTTTATTCGGATGACAGCGATTGTGTAACTGAAATGGGTCATGTATAGATATGTTGGCTGTGGAGTGTAATCAAATTTACATTTTTGCAAAGTATCAGAAAAATAAGGATTATATATAAATAATTTCGATTGATTTTTATATTGATCCTCAGTGACAACCACCTCAATGAGACTGTGACTCTCAATCCTAGGTGTCATGTAGCTGATTTGAGGATACAGCATGACTTATAACCTTTGGTGTCATCTAGCCACTGAAATGAAATTTGACTTATAATTCTCATGGTTATCTAGCTGCTTTGAGGATGTGGCTTGACTCTCATTATTTTGGGTCACTGAGTCAGGGAAAAAGTTGAATGATGTAAACAAATTATTGTCGAAAAATTTTTGGTAAACAAAATGGCGGCAGGTGGTGAACAAGATGACACAATGAGAAAACAATATTTTTCGGAAATTTTTAGATATTTTCGGAATTTTCACATTTTTAAAACATTGAGGTCAAATCCACGATGACGTAATCCCATACAGCAGTAAGTCCATCATCGGAATACTGTGCCATAACTTACCAAGCTATACTGCTTTCGCTAAGCTCACAACCCGACGATAAGTTAGAAAAAAACTGTAGAAATTAGGCTTGGATCTCAATTACTTGAGAAGACAGACATGCGATGGAGGGTCCAACATGTCAGGAAAATTTAAAAGGATTTAGGCTCGTATCAAAAAGCTGAACGCTTTAGCTTTTTACGTACATTGTGCATCATGCGTGTTTAATCTCGCATTGTCCCGTGCATGTTAAGAACTAAGCATAAGGAATGAGATTAAAATTAAGTTAAAATATATTGGAAAAATCATCAGGGATTAACAGCCAAACAAGAAATATCTCAATTATCTATTTGTGAAGCACAGTTTATCGAGCGAAAAGCTGTTGTGGCACACTTTCTCGAAATTTTTTTTTTTGGCTCTGACAGAAGAAGAAAAAACTGAAACCAATAGCAGCAGGATTTTTGTTTGCTATTCTCTAGTTAAACTTTATTTTACACTGCACATCATAGGAACAGTTCTCGATATAACAGCAACTTTGTCGCGTGACCTTCTTAGTCTAGAAGTGTAACTTTAGTTGTTTTATACCATGTCAAACACAGCCAAGAAAAAACTGCAATGATATCTACAGAAAGTTCATTCTACTGCTGCATTTACAATAAAGGCAGAAAGTGTAGCAATGCCACATGATGTTGAAGTGAGAATACCCAGTATTTATAAGAGGCAATACGTGAATGGATCAATTACAATACTATAGGAAAATGTCTACATCACATTTCTCGATAACCTGATCAGTGAATTGTCAACAAGGCCTTCCCCATCACAAACACAATTACTTTAATAGTTCAGCCTTGTTCCAGTATTTTCAGCACCAGCTCATGCAGGACGACAAATGTATTTGCGTTGCTGCAATGAACTATAAATACCTCAGTGAACTCAAACTTTAGAATGAATTGGCCATATAGCATGAGCCTTTGGAAAGCAGAGAAGGAACAAGCTTCCAGTGTCATTGATGCATATTGCGATCGGTCTACATTATTTTGCTCAAGCATAATGCAACTTCTTCGCCTACTTTGGGCTTTACCGATGAAATCTTGCTCTGGAGAAAGTAGTTTCTCTGCTGTGAAACTTAGAAAGTAATGTCCGACGGCGTTCACACAAGAGGTAGTAGTGCACAGACGCCGCCCCAGGACGCCGTGTGTTACCAGTGTGTATCAGCACCGAAGAACAACAGGCAATTGGAAGGAAAGTGCCCTGTTAGCATAAAACACAGAAATTTAACTTGTACTCAATATTGTTCATTTGGACACTTCTGTGAGTTACACCGCCACTTGTTGACATAATTAAAGGCCAGTGGCAAACTTGTTTTAAGATAAAAACACTTCAGTAGTAAAATGTCAGGTTTAACCTTACTGTTCGCAGAAACACCCCTGCGCCTCGCGATGAAAGTGGACTCGTCCTCGCAACCAACTTGACTGTACATTTTCTTTTGTTTTATTTTTTCAGTGTAATTGTCTAAATTCTTAAATGTTAACGTCACCAGTGTTTTTTGGAGTTTAAATAATTTATTCTTTACTAAATATAACTTCTGTTACATTCAGTGCAACATATTATGTAATTTGAGCAAGAACTTAAATTATACAATTTTCAAGATCAACATTCCCAAATAGCATTTAGGACATTATACTCCAAGCCTAATTATAAGTGTTTTGGACTCTTGCCCACTGTGCTTTTCGGGGTATTTGGTGTGTTTGGCAGGATCCCGCTGTACGACGCGGCAAGCCCGGCAACCACTCGGCAGTTGGGGATAAGCGGCGGGTGATACGAGGCGGTCGACTCGCGTCACTCCAGGCCCTTCGCCTTTGGTTCTCCATCACTAGAGTGACAATAGCCTGTAACTTCATTCGAAACATTATCTTTTAATATTATTGCTTGACCCGAGTAGCCCCTCATCCCCAGCCACTCATCCCCAGCCACTCAATTCGCCCAGGGGCTTAACTTCATTTAATTAATCTATAGTCCTTGGGATTTCTTTTTCGCAGCATAGCCTACTGGACAGGCTCAAGTCCAAGCATGATTACTGCACCGCCACTTTCGCAGTGTATGTGGAATGTTCGGTGTTACATCAATAATAACCACTTTTGGAATTCAGGTGCATATGTTACTGACTTGCCGCTAACGACCTTAAGGGTGTGGAATCCTATTAACCGGCAACCTCATTCATTTGTACCTCTTTTACTTACTAAACGGCTTCTAGGTGCCCAATATCCCTGGCAGTGCTTATTGTGTGCATCGGGCGTAGGGAACGCAGTAAGATTCCCTTGTGAAAGTATGACGTCGAATGGTGACAGTTTAAGATATTAAGGATGTTCCTGAGCATAAAAAATCATAAATTTATATTATTTTATGTTTGTATGAAACAGTGTTAGTTGTGTAGACGTTATTTGTGGGTACATTATCATTTTACAAAAACAATAGCTCAGCCAGTTTTCCCCTAGCGACATATCAAAGTTGAAATTTGCATGTTTTTATTTCATACACCACCAAAAACCAATCAACCTAATGAAACGAAATAATTCACAGTTGAATTACATATTACAGACTAGAGCTTTAGGTACGTTAAATCCCCTTCAAACACTGTTTTGTATATTTAAATATTTCTGAAATTGAATAATTATTTGCTGCAAGGGTTATTTTTTTTTCAACCTCCGACCTACTGTAATTAAAAAAACGGCAGTGAATAAAGAAATTATTTTAATGTCAAAAGAAACGTAGATCTTTACACTATTTTTCCACATAATCACCGTGCAGATTAAGGCATTTGTCGTACCGATGCACCAGCTTGCAGATACCCTCCTTACCGTGCGGATTTGGCACCGAGTGATTTCCACCTTTTCCCCACGTTGAATAAGTGGCTTGGAGGACGATGCTTCAACACCCGTGATGAACTGCAGGACACTGTTAAAACGTGGCTGAATAGGCAGCAGGAATCATTCTTTGCAGAGGGTATCGGCAAGCTAGTGCATCGGTATGACAAATGCCTCAGTCTACACGGTGATTATGTGAAATAATAGTGCCCAGATGTACGTTTTTTTACATTAAAATAACTTCCTAATTCATTCCCGTTTTTTTTTATAACCGATCGGAAGTTTAAAATAATAACCCTCGTACTCTTAGAACTTTTTTTTTTAATATACAAGACTATTTTCAATTGGCTTTTTAATTACTTAAAAACCTAGCCCGTGACATGTACTTTGAATGTGAATTATTTTGTTTCATTATGTTGATTAGTTTTCGGGGGGTGTATGAACTAAAAACATACCATTATAGGAAAACTGTCTGAGATTTTTTTTTGTAAGAGGACAATGTACTCCCAAGTAACGTCTACAAAACTGACACTGTTTCATACAATTATAAAATAATATAAAATAATGATTTTTTACCCTTTGGAACGCACTTAAACACCTGGCCGTCGGCCACACGACCTTTATCTCCAAGTGTTCGTCCTCCCTGACGAACTGGCGCTACCGGGTAACCTGTTCCTCGCACGCCACTGACGTGTGTGAAGTAAATCGTCAGCTTCACCGGAGATGTTAATCCCCACTCCACGACCCCCGCTCGTGTCAAGCTCGAAGTGTTAGCTGTAATAATGTGTTTGCGCAATTGCAAACAAAGTAAATAAAATTTTTGCACTGGGATAAAATATTTATTATTGCTGTGTTGTACAATGCACTGAAAACTAAATAATATTATTTTGTGCATGCAGTTAAACATAAATTGAGCTGCACTGTGTTATAAACTTGGCTGTATTTGTCCAATTTCAATCCATGTCGTGATGACCAGCCAGAGCATTTGTATTTTGGGGCCAAAAAATATCATCTTATGGAAATATTTTGTGAGTGTAGCCTTAATTTGTTATCATTTAATGTGTTTGTCCCATTGCATCTGAGGTGGCTGTAATTTTTGGAATGTGATGATTTTTTTTTTATTTCTTGTGTTAGTATGAAACATATTGAAATTGTTATTGCTGTTCTACAATCGTCGAGCAATTTTATGTGTGTTTCAACAAATACATTTACAACACTATGTTTAAACATTTTAAGTAGCTAATGTTTTCCAGTCACATCCGAGATACCTGGAATTTTTGTTTTGATATGACAAAAGTAAATTTAATGTTCAGTAGTACGTGCACTGTTGTGCCTTACTCGTCCAACCTCTATTCCATTGAAATCTGTGAATAGTTAACGTGTCTTGCTCATATGAGTGTTATTTTAATGTCCTGTAATAATAAACTACCGCACGTTTGATATTGCAGGTATTCTGCATATATTTCGTATGTCACATAGCCCCCCGCAATACATGCTTCTAAATCAGCCTCTGTCAACTGCTATAGTCCGTATATATTTGCTTTCATAAACTATTCAGGTTAAAGTGAACCCTTTTGTAGTCCTTAATACTCATTCCCTTTCGGTTAACTGCAAGCTTTCCGCCATTTATTGATATAAACATATAACTCTGTAAGTAGTAAACATAATGTACAGTCATGGACACAAAAATTGGGCCACTGAAATAATCAAAGTCCACTTCGGCAATCATCGGCTGTGTGCAAGCGGGAGCCTGGCATCGAGGCAACCTGCAGAACAACGAATAGCGGTGAGCTCTAACTGCGCTGGGCACAGGTTGTGTTGTAGGATTGGAGCATCGTCCGTTCACACCTTCCTCAAGCGACCAGGCACTGTATATTGGCTGAACCAGTGCGGCGCACAAATCATTTAGTAAATGCAAAAGTGACACATGTCCATTTGTATTACTTAAACATGAAGATAGAAAAGTATTTGTAAAACACAGTAACGAAGTTACGAAAGTGCACAAATTTTCCAATACCCAGACAAAAAACGTTACCTATATTATACCAAAATGTTAATATTAAATGTTTGCGTATTCCCTTTTTCATACTGCGAGCTGAAACTAATGTATAATGTAACAATACGGTAATATTTAACTGGCTGTCGCGGTGACGTTATAGTCTGACTTACTCGCTTACATCTTTACATATAGAACAATTGCCGAACATTGGAATGACCCAGTGGGTTTTACCGGGATACTTCTATCCCTCTTTGGCTGTCCACTGCTGATCCATTGTGAGTTAACTTCACATCTGTTAAGGTTGTTCAAGTGGGGAAAAAACATATTTTTATATTTGTATGAAATAGTGTTAGTTTTGTACACATTACTTGAGAGTACACATACTTCTAACGGAAAAAAATTAGCTCGTCTAGTTTTCCCATAGTGGCACTTCAAAGTCAAAATTTGTATATTTTTACTTCATACAAAACTTGAAAACCAGTTAACATAATGAAATGGAAAAAATCACATCAAAAATACGTGTTACTGTCAATGGCTTGTAGCATATAAGACCCGTTACAAAAAAGGTTTGTGCAAAATAAAAAATTTCAAAATTTGAAATTTTTTTGGTACTTTTAGAAATTTATTTTAAACATAAAAGTATTTTATAATGGGTTTGTATATGCTTCAAGCCGTAGACGGTGACGTGCAGTTTTGATGTGATTTTTTCCATTTCATTATATTTACTGGT
>PNEQ01102524.1:0-24670 GCA_003012365.1 Medauroidea extradentata | reverse complement strand
GTACGCCCATGGCCAGTATTTACCACTTTTTCTTGAACTCTGGAGGTAGATAATAATATAAAAAGTTTTTAATTTTAATATTGTTCATAAATGATCATCTTTCGTCTATAGCCCCCACGAACATCTATCGTATTTGCCGCAGTTTTTTGCAATTTAATTAATTGGATTTGGCAGCACATATATGTTTATTTGAAATGTAAAGCTTCAAAAATTAAATTAAATATTAATATTAAATTAAATATTCTTGAAACAAATGCCTTGAACAATGAACAATGAAAACTGTCTTCCAGTATTTAAACAATTATTTACGCTCATCGAACAGTAGCATAAGTTTTAAGATTTATTGCGTAACTTATTTTGTCGAAATACGTCTGCTATCAATGCAAAATTTCCGACATTTGATATTGAAAATATATTGGTAAAATGATAGAGTATAACTTACATTATTTAAACAGTATATTATACACACAGTGTTATTTAAATATTTTAAAAATTCAAAGTTTGGTGTTTGCATTGTATTTCTTTACTTTAAAATTGACGTGAGCCGCGGACACCCGTTTGTCCGCTGGGCTACAGTGGCTCAGACGGCCGTAGACACGTGACCGCCTCCTTCACCACGGACGCTCCATCAGCCAGGCTTTACGTCTCTGGGGACGTGAATGCCCTGCCCCGTGCCTATGGAGCTTCACCACCAGCCTCAAGGTAGCAATTTCCAGCTACGATTTTGAATGCCTGGCCAGCCATCATCTTCGTAGTAGGTGTTAATTTAATGGGAATTGCAGGGCAAGTTGTGGTAATGTTTGTGACGTGCGGGCTTAACGCGCCACTACATAAACACGTGACAAAGTGGTGAACACGAAAACTGATCCATGCTAAATTCAGGCAAACTGATATCATTTGTAGACTCTACAGATTTTCTAGAGACCTACAGGCACCATGAGAATAAATGTTCTTTATAATTTTCTATGAGTGAGTGATGTTTTTGATTAGGGCAGTAGGACGCTATGCTAAAGCCCACCAAAATCGTCATCGTATTATTTTGTTACGTCTTATAAAATAATACTTAAGTAGACTTTCAGTCACATTCACAATGTCTACAATTTAATTACTTTTTCAAATATTGCTTTTATATTATTCGTTATTGCTTTTCTGTGTATTGTTGTGTTTTTAAGTGTAATTCTGAACACGCCCTATACAGACTGGCAGTTATTAAGTAAGGGCAGACGAGTATTAATAATTGTTTTTGTAATTTTGGATGATATTCTGTAATGAGTTTTACTTAAGTTTAGCTTGTAAGAGCTTAACCACCAAGTCTGGCAGGAACGCGGGGTACTTTTTTCCTCCCTCCAGACGCCATGTCAGTAGTCTTCGCCTGATCACCGGAGCGTTAAGTCGCGCGTGGAGCACGTTCCCGTCTCCCTGAGGCCCAATCTATTGGGATTAAGCCATTTTAGTTTTCAATAGTTTATCAGTAACGTATCGGAACCTTTTCTTTTTTTGCATGGCCTCAGGGATTGACACGCGGTCGGGGAGAGCTTTTTCAGCACCCGTTTAAGGATTTCACGTAATTTTCCATTGTTGGCCTCGCGCCACGTTAACCGCTTACGTCAGTGCTGCGGGCGAGAACAGTAGCGTGGTACATGGTGGTCAGCTCTAGGACGAGTGACCACAATAAACCGTACCTTAAGAGTCATCTGTATCTTCAACTTTCATTTCAATAGTCGTAGTGGATGTCTCTCAACAACATACGCCGAAGACGCTGCAGCAACTTCGAGGGACGACGCTACTCTCTACAAACGCCGTCGGAGTCAGGACAGGAAGGCCCATGGTCACCGACCCACTCCCCCACATCAACAGGTAAAAGCCGGGCAACTTTATACTGTGACATCCCACCTGACACGACCCAGAGGCGTCAAAATATATCGCGTTTAGTTTTTTTTATGCGCTATTTAATTTAAAATGTAGTGCTATCTATTAGTGTATTTTAGACTACATTTTTAAAAAATATATAACATATCGTGTAGTTTTATTGGATATTACAGTCATAATGGTTCGTATTATATCAATATGAGATGATAATTCACTTATTTCTTATCTTAACATGTAAATCAGCATGACTTGTAACATCGGCAAAGTCAACGTCTTTTCTTTTTAAATAATTTCGCGTCTGCTTAGATTCACCAACTTCACAAAGCTAATTTTTACCGAACGACATGCAGTTATCTAGAATTTAAGTACCAACCTAAGATAAAACAAGCCAACCACTACTGAATAAATGCCGAAAAACTATTCGGTTGCTATTCAGAGGTTGTAATACACTAGTGTTTAATTATTCCCCGAATAGCATATTCGGGTGATAGTTATTCGGCATTTTTATTCGAAGGTGGTAATACAGGCCCTTAACCTGTTTGCAGAGTGATATTTTCTCTTAGGACAAAAAGAAGGTAAGTGTTGATACACCTTTGTCCATGGAATGAATGTTATAATCTGAGACAGTTTGTATAGTTAATAATAGTGATCCAGATAGTTGTTTGGCATTTACTGAGAACATGAGTCGTAAGTTATGAAGCTTTTAATAATCTTTTAATATTTTACAAATACAGATGAGACTATGCCATTGATGTAATTGCAAATATGGAGGCATACATGTATAACCTCAAAGCACAGATAACATGTTTGTATTTGTGGTAACAGATGACATGAAATTGAATTATATGCTGTAAATAACAAATTTTTGAAAATAAATCCTCACTTTAAAGAAGCAGACCAAAACATAACACGTAGAAGTGTATTGCATTGCTAGGATTGGAAACTCATGAGTTACACTTAGTCTTTACAGTTTGTAAAATTGATGATAATAATAATAAAGAAACTGCATCGATAGCCATGACACTGGTTATTTAAAATGTAACTGAATATTTGAATGTAACTAGGTTTCTGTGAATTTGATGGATTGGCAGTGTTAATATAGTTTTTTTTACGAATGCAACATATCTTACATCACACATTTTTGTGTTTTATAGACCATATATTAAGTATAATGAATAACAAACTGAGGTTGGGAGAACAAAAGCAGTCGAGTTACAAAATAAACATGTAAAGCTTTGTAAAATTCAATGCAATGTAACTAAATAACTTGGGAATCCATATACAATAGAGTACTAGCATTTAACAGTCATTTACCACATGTAATTGACATGGTTTTCCTTCTCAGAGCTTCAGTATTATTTTTCATTTTTAAATCGGTTATTATATAAGAGTTAGGATTTTTAAAATTTATTTTTATGTTTCTGAAAATGAAAACTCTTTCTTCTTAAAATACCAAATTTTTCAATGCTGTTACAATTAGGTAACTATAATAATATTTTTTCCAATTCGGCAGGTTGAAGTTCAGAGAGTGAATATGTGGACGATGTGGATGCTGATAAAGACTACAGGCCTCCTGCAGACCCAGCTACATTGTTAAAAAAAATATGAAAGTAGTTCATCGTCTAAAGAAGATAGTGTAGTGCCATGAGCTGACCATGTCAATGTAACAGAAAGAATATAGAGAGGCTGTAAAAATGCCAAGAAAAGAAGTCTAACGTAAATAAAAGGTTACGCAATGCAGGAAAAGAATATGTAGGCCATCGCAACATACTGAAAACAGCTAAGGTTTTGGTGAACATTGATAAACATACTTGCCACTATAAGTGTGTTAACAACCTAAGCACATCTGCACGTTAGAAAGTGCTTGATGAATTTTGGGGGCTTGGATGTTGGAATCAACAAACTGCATTCTTGTGTTCCTGTGTCACAGTTAAACAACCACGTCGTGTAAAAAAGATACAGTCAAAAACAAGAAGTCTTCAAAGATAGTATGCTTAATGGTTACAGAGTGTACAAAGACTTTTTTTTTTATTAAAACACTAGGAATTTCGCACAACAGATTTGATCTTGCTACAGACAAGAAAAGTGAAATCGGTGTAGCACCGAAAGATGGACGTGGAAAGGGTGTCCCAAAAAATAAAGCGAGTAATGAAGTTATTGATCATGTCAAAGAACATATTCGTCTGTTCCCAAAGTATAGCAGTCATTATAATAGGCAATATAACACCCTTAAAAAAGTACCTTCCTCCAGGTCTTACCTTGCATAAGTTACATGAACTGTATTGTGAATGGTGTAGCGACTTACAATATCAACTAGTAAAAGAGTGGTGTTACCGAAATGTGTCCAATACAAGCTTAAATTTAAGTTTTCATCGGCTTCATACTGACACCTGGAATGAATGTGACACATTATCAGTACAAATTAAAAACGAAAAAAATTGTACAGCACTAGCGACGTTGAAGCAAGAACAAAAGCTACACCACAGATGAGCCCAGAAAGCTGTTCAGCAAAAGAAAACCGACAAATTGAGTGCGGAACAGGGCAGAAATACCATTGTATTCATGTTTGACCTACAAAAAATATTGCCAACTCCCTCACTTACTAGTGACAAGGTATATTACTTGCGAGTTTTGTGGACATAAAATATTTGTGTTCACGATATATTAACAGGAAGATCCACGATGTTCATGTGAGGTGAAAATATTGCTTCCAGAGGTTCACGGGAAGTTGGACAGTGCTTAAAAAATGTTGTGAAGATGTAAAACATGTAATAGCATACAGTGATTGTTGCGGTGGTCAAAATCGCAACAAAAATATTGTGGAATATTGGATGTTGATGGTCAAACAAACACCAATAGAAATAATCGAATACAAATTTCTCGAACCAGGCCATACATACATGGAATGTGATAGGGATTTTGGGCTAATATAGAAATGCAAAAAAGTCATAAACAATGTTTATGTACCTTCTGACTGGATGGACACTGTAAAGTAAACATCGAAAAAATTTAAAGATATACCAATTACCAAAGAGGACTGTCTTTCCACTGATGCTGTAAACAAACAGAACCAAACCAGTTCAGAGGTGAAACACTGGTGGAGGCTAGGGTTATTTGTTTAAACTATGTATCTTCCATACACTTAGCTGAAACGTTGCAGAATAACTTTCCTTTTTTTTAGCTTTGTCATTGAAATTTGTGTTTGGAGAAAAGTGGAATGGGGTTGGCGGTCTATGCATTGGATGTAGGTGAAGGAGTGGAATTTAACTGTGGAGTTGTTTATAGTGAAGCAGTTTAGAAATTTAAGGACGGGACTGAGAAGTAAGTGATGGGGTAGGATGAAATTACCACAAGGCGTTTATGCAATTGCAAGTGTCAAGTTATATTTATTATTTGCCTTGTTCAAATTCATAATTTTCCCATTTCATGTTTTGCCAAATTATACCGGTAGATTATTGTTTATGTACTCATGTTTACTTAACTGTGTTGTGAGTTGCCAGATAACATTTGACTTATAAAAAAAGACAATTCGTGATAAATTTTAGAATTTTTTTTTTGCCACTGGGAAAGTAGGAAGTAGCCTAGGTAAATATTTATTTCACACAAAATAGCAATAGAGCTGTAAACTTAGTTATACATAAAAACTGAAATACAAAATGGCCTCTGTGTTGATCACTGTAATGTGCACCTACAAGAGTACTAGCACAGTTTTAAGAGAGATGTAGCTGGCAGGGCTACTGTAGTACGGGTGGTTGACGCGGGGAAGCAAGTAGTTTTCTGCTTTATTACCTCTTGTAATACTGATATGGAAACTGGACGCTCAACTGGACAGCAAGGGACTGGTTGGCTCAATGTACTTCCTGATGAGTGCGTGGTAGATAAATAAATGCTGAAAACATCAATTGATTTCTATGCTTTTTTCGAAGCCAATATGGATAAAAGACTCAATGACAATCCTAGATAATTGTATTTGAATTCTTTGTGAGTAAATATTTATCCAGAATTACTAACTCATTACACGTGACCTCTTGCGCCGCAGTTAAATGCACAAAGTTCCGGCGTCAGTGATTGTGCCTCTAAATTTCGTAACACTGGAAACAATGTTCTTAAAAACATTGGCTAAAACTATTGTCTAGGATTGCTATTGTTTAATTTTCGCAAATTGGCTTCAAGAAACCTACAGTTATGGATTAATGCTTTAAGCGTTGAATTGTGTACCACGCTCTCTGAAGGAATTAACATGAGAGTGTGAAAGCGGGGCAATCCTTATCGGAGGAAAGGAAGGTTACGTTAAGAGTTTCATATGTTAGCATGCAGGGCCCATTTTTTTACTTTACAGTGAGTGTTCTGGTGCCAATGGTGACTGCTAAATTAAGGCTGTTTGCATATGATTGTGTATAGGGAGGGCAGAGGGCAGAATCAGTTACAGGAGGATATTGAGCGAGTGGGTGGACAGAGAGGAATCAATGAAAATAAATATTTGGAAGGCATAGTAGGTCCACTAGGAAGAGAGAAAGATATTAAAGCATTAACAAACGGAAGGAGATAGAGAAAGCTTCAGAATACAAGTACTTGGGGTGATGATTCAGGAGAGCAGAGCAGAGATCAGTATAAAAGGGGAAAGGGGCCTTAGTTATGCTGGATAAAATCTTTGAGGAAGACGGTGGGGAAGTGAAGGAGAAGGCTTTATAGATCAATGGTTAAGAAACAATTGAAATATGCTGCTTCAGTCTAGTGCTCATACATGGAAGAGGAAATGAGGGTATGAGAAAAAGTGCAAATAATGGTAGCAATGTAACAAATAAATGGGGAAGGTGAGAGCGAGGATGAAAAGGATTTCAGACCATTTGTACTGTTAAAGGAGTTGGGTTGAGCCGTCTGAAGGACAGAAGATTATAAAGGCTGGTCAGGGTGTATAAAGTGGTGAATGGAGTGGGAGGGTGGGGAAGGTTACTTTACTAGGTTGTTGTACAGGTAAAGAGATACAATTGGCAGAAAGCTTCATGGAGTTTGAAGGACAGAATATAAGAGACCGAATGGTCTAGGAGTGTGACGTTTTTAGAGGCAATTGGTGACAGTGATTAGGGTGGGGTAGTTCAGGGAATGTCTGGAATGTGAGGTGGAGTAAGTACCGTAAGTAAGTATTCCAAGAGGTGCTTGCCACTCGATGAATGCCCAGTTGTAAGCCTGTATCTAAACTGTTTTATTTTATACAGTTGACTACAGTAGGCTTACTATTGTATTATTACCAAAACAGTCAATATAGCCCGTCCTTGTACTCTACATCCTGAACACAGTCTTTAAAATAAAGGCCTTGTAAACCTTTGAACACTTTTGAAATACACAGAAAACTAATGAGTTTGCGATCTACGAGTACTGAAGATTTGAAAATCATGTTTACAAATCGAACCTACGAGTCTCGTACATAGACGTGGAATTTAATAATGTATGGATAATCTATTATCATGCACGATGCCTGAAAATAAAACATATTTATTCCTATATACTGTCAGCATTGCTCAGTACACCAATTTCTCGTTTACGAATATTTCCGCACGGATTTCTACACTAGCCAAAAGTTTGCCCATCCATTTCACTCACACAGGTAACATTTAATAGGACCACGAAAAGACGGTATTATTAGCACAGATGGAGAACAATTTCAACACATTCAGTATTTTACTGTTGAGTTTTACATCCCAAAATATTTTGCTCCACTTAAACAAAACATTTGGTTATTTACAGACATCGCCATTTTGCCGTTTCAAATCAAAACAATCGTCTGCTTGCAGCAGAATCGCAGCGGTGGCCAGCAATGGCAGCTGAACATGTGCAGCGTAAAGCGCTTCTGCAGCGCTTTGGCCGCTGAAGATGCCCCACGCTTTAGTCAAGCCTTTATATAAAAAAAAGCAAAAAAGAGTCACTAGGGAATTGGTACAGACCAATTTCATTATTGACAACTTTCTCGAAAAACTTTGAAGTAGTTATGTATAACAGGATATTGAATCACCTAACATTCCATGAAATTTTATCTGACTCACAGTTTTGTTTTAGAAAAAAGTATCTGTAATTGATGTAACATTTAAATTGGAGTCTGTTATATTAAATGCTTTTAATGAAAAAAAAATCAGTTGGTATATTTTGAGACCTGTCAAAAGCTTTTGACTGTGTCAATCATATAATTCTTCTGGACAAACTTGAACATTATGGTAAAAGAAATATGTTTCTAAATTTGATATAATCATACCTTGATCTAAGAGAACAAAGAGTTGAAATTAATAATCCAATGACTGCATCTAGTTCTAAACCTAGTATTGGAATAATAAAAAATTGTGTTCCCCAAGGATCTGTTTTGGGTCCTCTTCTTTTCTAATATATATTAATGACCTACTACAGTTCATAAAAGTATTTGCCACACCAGTATTATTTGCAGATGATACAAGTTTATTGATGTCTCATATTTCTATTGGTGAGCTTCAGTTTCTGTGTAATAATGTGTTGAATTTATTAAATAATTAGTTTTTGTCAAATAAACTAACTTTTAATATTGAGAAAACTAACATTATTCACTTTCAAGTGAGTAAGCCAAGATGTGATCTCAGTATTGAATGTAATGGCAATATTATCAATCAAGTATCCAAGACAAAGTTTCTCGGTCCCTATATTGACGAAAGACTGTATTGGAAAGACCACATATCTCAAATAATATCAAAATTAAATTCAGCTTGTTATGCCTTAAGATTTATTCAAAAAGTAAAAGTTTATTAGACAAAAAGAATGCTTTATTATAGCTATTTTAATTCTTTAATTACATTTGGTATTATGTTTTGGGGAAATTCCATAAATGCAAACAAAGTATTTTTACTACAAAAAAGGCAATAAGAA
Organism: Medauroidea extradentata; assembly: GCA_003012365.1. Lineage (NCBI taxonomy): Eukaryota > Metazoa > Arthropoda > Insecta > Phasmatodea > Phasmatidae > Medauroidea > Medauroidea extradentata. The sequence goes on along the minus strand of PNEQ01102524.1, from coordinate 15,916 downwards.
TAATCTCTGGAGTAAAACCAATGCAGTCATGCAAACCTTTATTTAAAAAATTGAGTATATTAACACTACTACCGTACTTGAATATGTGTATGCTATTGTTAAATTTACTTTAAATAACAAAGATAGGTTTCAGAACAATTTTAATTTTCACTCTTACAATACAAGAATTTTAAAAAAACTTAAATTTTCTTACTAATTCATTAAAACGATTTCAAAAAGGTTCCTTTTATTCTGCTATTCATATATATAAAAATTTTTGAAATTAGGTCTTGAGGGCAATCCATGTAGTACAAATTATAAAACATGTTTAAAACAATTTAAAACATTTTTATTATCTAGGTAATTGTTTTTTTTATGTGGATGAATGTATATAGTTTAAATAAAACTACAATTTGAATTTTTAAATTTTATAGTGCAGTATATACCATTGTATTTAAATTTGCTTATATTAGATTAATTTGTAATTATTTTTTATTAAACTAACATTTTTATATAGTTTTTTTGATTGACTATGTATTATACTTATAATTTTTATTTGTGTATTTTTACCTATTTTTATCATGTTGAGATTGACTTATGTTCAGATTTCTGATAAATATAATTGACTTATCTACAGGTGCTAAGTTTTTGCGACATTGTTTTTTGTACCCAGATATTGTATTATATTTTATTTATATTTTTTGCACAGATTATGGAGTGCAGAATGGTGCTAATCTGAATTGTGAAGTATTGTTAATTTGTATTAATGTTTGTGTGGTGTATTTTAATGTATTTATCATTTTATGCTGATGTGTATTGAATATATGACTTGTTCCATATCCCCAGCAATTTGTTAGCTGGTATGGGATCCATGGAACATAAACATAAATAAAAAATAAAGGTACCTGTACCTTCATAAATAATTGCTCTGGAAATAAAGCACAGTTTGTAATACATATCCCAGCATCTGCTATGGTGTGCAATAGAATTGTACTTCTGTAAATATAATTTGTGAGCTATTAGGCTACAGAACCACAATCACGACCTAGAAGCGTGCAAGCTCTGGAATCAACTATTGCTCACCCACCACTTACCTCGTGGCCTAAAGGCTCTCTACCCTCAACTAGCATATATCTTCTTGAGAACTTATCTTTAACAAAACCACATTTCTCTGGTTAAATTACAACAAATGTAATCCCTGGATTTAATTGATATGTAATTTATATTTGAACTGTAATTTATGGACTTCTGTAGGTAATTAAGATTTGTGGATTTAAGTGTGCTTTACATTGGTGTTCATCAGCTTACCTAGCAGAAAAAATTACTGACTGTAAATACATTAGACAGTGTTACAAAGTTTTACAAAAAAATGGTGCCTTAAAAAATATATCTAAAATAAAAATGTTCGAAAATTCAGTACAACTTGTACTGTAATAATTTACAGGAACAGTGTGTTCTTGTCAAATGATGTTTTAACTCAGCAAGACTCTTCAATCAGCTATGAACAGCAACCATGACTACAACAGGGACAGAATGCAAACCCAGTAACCCAAAAACATGCATGATTTTGAGGTATGGTAAATGCTCTTAACTGCTACAACATCACTGATTCTGCCATTCATGTTATTTCTAAAATTTATCATTATCTGAAACTGTATAACATGGAATAGTAAAGTAGGCCTATATCAAATACTGTGGGTTGTACTATCCAAACATTAATAATTATTTCCTTCCACGTTGCAAACTTCTGAACATTAATACTGTTAGTTTGTGGCTTCTTGTAAGGCATCTTTCTCACAGATTGTGACTAGTTATGAGTGCCTTACAAGTTTTTTACAATGCTTGAAATTTGCCAACAGACTCGTTTTTTTATTCAGCCAATAAAATAATATGCATTATGCTTCAGCAAAAGTGTCTAAAATAGAGACATCATTTGATATCAGCTTACCTAACAGAAATACAATTTCTGGCTTAAAATATGTAGGACACTGCTGCAATGTTTTACAAAAAAAAATCGGTCTCATTAAAATATATCTAAAATAAAAATGTTTGAAAATTCAGTACATCTTGTACTGTAATAATTTACAGGAACAGTGTGTTCTTGTCAAATGATGTTTTAACACAACAAACCTCTTCAATCAGCTATGAACATCAATCATGACTATAACAGGGACAGAATGTAAACCCAGTAACCTAAAAACACACGTGACCTTGAAAATAAATTTGCAACAAACTCATTTTTTTCATTCAACCAAGAAAATAATGTGCAAAATATTTCAACAGAAAGTGTCTAAAATAGAGACGTCATTTGATAACACAAAGATAGGAATATTTTTCACATAATAATTTGTACTACAAAAGTACATACACATCACATGAACAGAGAAATAACTGTATCACACAATCTTATGTTCTGTTGTCCTTGTCACACTTTGGATTTAATTCATTAAACCAATGAAACTAATAGAAAAAATTGACCAAATTTACATAATCTACTTAATGATTTGGAACAGTACCATGCAGGAGCTACTATTCACTGAATTGAATTGAACAGCCTTAAAAAAAAGAATCGTGGTTTATAACAAAAAATTGTTTTGACAAGCAGTTATGGAATTAGAACAATGACAGTTCAAATAATAAATCTTGTTTAAGGGTGAATCTACATAATAAGTGGTCATTATGAGAAGTACGCTATCAGTTAAAAGAATTGAAGCAAATTATTATTTAAAAAAAGTACACTTGTTCCAGTACTTTATTTTCATTTAGTTATAAGTTATGTGCAATAATTCAGTTAAGGAAAAATATCCATGAGTTCATTGTACGTGTCCCTCTTAAGTTACCATACACCTTCATGTAACACTATTCAGTATTGTTAGACCATTTAATGGAGCTGCATTAGCCTGCTATTACTTGCGACTAAAGTAGTTTCATACACATAGACACATCACACAAACAGTAAGTCATATCAACAGCAAATCTAACCCTGACAAAAACTATATAACGATGTGGAATCCTAAAAACACATTACCATAGTCATTGCATTAGGTTTACCAGCATGGAGGCTCCAATTTCTTTGAACACAACAATATTTTTCAGAAAAAGAAAAAATCCCACTATTTGATTTTATGCAAAGAAAATTAACTGAATTAAAGTGAACGGCAAAATCAAATTTTAACTATTTTATAAAATGAGATTTACAGGTCTTACAATTCCCCAAACATTTTTTTCAATAAACCATACCAACTAGACCTAGAATGTAAATCTGACACAAAACCCAGTAAGTCATATTCACGCATGACTTAGTAACCTGATTATGTATTTGAAGTACGCTTCGTTTATTGAATGCGACAACAAAAGTATATTTTCATCCCTGCAAACCCATAAATGAGCATGAAAAAGGCAATTGGTTCAACAATATGCATTATTTAAAAAAAAAAAACTATGTGATCGTAAAATATTCTATCACTTATTTCTCCTCCAAGTGTTAAGGTACAAACCACAAGGGCCTATACAGAAAAAAAAAACAGCAGCACAACATTTAACAGACAATTTTCAAATTTTTAACATCTGTGTACAACGTTCACGATAAGAATTTTTAACGTAAATGCAGACGCACTACAACCATTTTAGACACTGTTAAACATGGCTAAATATTTAATTTGCACACCTTTCACTGCCATGTGTTGGTGTCCCAAGTTAAAAACTTGACACTTTCTCTGAGCTGGCGTGATTATTGTCACTTCATTGTCCAACAATTACTGCTTCACATTTCTGGACAGCTAAAGTTTTTCCTACCAGGTTAGGATTTACAGTTATTTTATTTATTTAGCTTATAGCATATAAATAACACAACAATTAGTTCGTCTGATGAGAAGGTGGGAAAAAGAAAGTAATAGCTCTTGATTCAGTCCTTGGATTGCATCTTGTGTAGTTATTACATTATACTGGAGAATTGCCTGTGTAGACACTCTTGTAAGTGATGTGATGCGTGGTCTGGAAGGCTCATGTTGCATTCCCCACATGTGTAACATAACACCATGTCTTCTGTTGCCAGTAAAGATCCAGGTTCTGCGTGGAATGTTGAATCCATGCGGCAGAATGTTAGATTCAATCAATAAATACCATGTTGGATTTACTGTGGTAAGTAGTGAAGAGATTGCATTTTTCTCAACTACCTGAAACAATACTCAAAATAATAAATCACAGGAAAACAAAGATAAGTTGTGTAACTTATGCCTACAAACATTCAAGTCAGTCTCATGTAACGTTTTCCATATTTTGACAGTTCACCTCAAAGAAGTGTGTCTGTAAATAGGCTTACTGAGACCATTCTTTTCCAGGAAGGTTTAAAGCTCCAAACAATAGAACTACCAGGTAAATTTATCAGAACAGAAATGTCAAAATATTGAAAAGTTGCATGTGATACATTATAAAACATTTACAGGCAGATTCACAAACACCATTTAAGCAAGTCTAATGTACGAAACTTAAAAGAAGTCCTCGACTGGCATGTGGATGGCATTGCAGCATGTCACGTGTATTTTTTTAATTCAAAACTGTTGAACTTGTTTATATTATGTTCAACTACCGAAAGAACGCACACAAAAACAATTCTTCTATGTTTTTAAATATTTAGTATGCTTGTTAGAAACATGATTTTTGGGCCTCTCAAAATGGAAAAAAACTGGTTTTTAGACTGATGTAACTCCGAAAATATTATCTGGATTCGTGAGGTGCAAAACAAGTGGCATGCATTGGTCTTTACATCATACTGTAAAAAAAATAATGTTGTGGTCACTGCTTAAAGTCTCGTAGGAAAGACTACAACGAAAACCTTGCACCCCAATTTAGAATGCTGCGAATAGAGGCGATACGCTTCTCGTCAAGCATAGGACACTGGCCCTTATCGCTACGCTGTTCCCACGTGTCAGGGGTGGAAATTAAACACGGGCGAAGACTCCACTTAGAGTAAAAACACTGACATTGCATTCAGTTATTCACATCCTCATGTAATGTAGCATGTGCATGTACATGAGAGAATTGATCAAGTTCTGCAACATATTTTGTGTTAAGCTGTGAATCCAATTTGAATTGGTCATAACAGTGCAATACTCAATTCAATTCTAATTGTGTTTATTAAATCTCTTCTAGTTTTATCATTAATTGCACTATTTGTTTCAATATGAGCTATTATTAATGTGACATTATTTAGAGCCAAAATGTTTCCATAGCAAAAACATATTTTGTGCACATCCCTAGATTATATGTTATGAATACAAATATGTGAACCACACACACACACACTCAGAAATAAGTTAAAGAGTGGTTGGGAATCCCCCTTAATATTTGAAAGTACAGTACCATACCTAATATTATTTTTAAATTTCTATAGTAATGAATTTACTTAGTGAGATTCACTGCATATTCTCTATTACTGCCTTCACAGTAAAATAGTGGACAGGATAAACTACAACATAAGACAACATGGCCAGGCCTCTCTTTATCTTCTCCTTGTTTGTATATGGGAACAACTGTTGCATCTTTCCATTCCAGCGGCAACTTTCCCTGTTCTAATGATCTTCCAAACAACTCTACCAGATATCTAGCCAGCTCTAAACCCACCAAACTTGAGTGCTCCATTCCCAATGCCATCTGGTCCAGCTGCCTTATCATTCCTTAACTCCATTAGTACTGTTTTTTAATTTCCGCTCACAGATTTTTAACTTACGCAACCCGGCGATACAGTTAGTTTCCTTGTTCCACTTTTCCTTAACTTAGAATAACGACAAATACTGATTTTGTCGCATTTCTGCCTTATCTTTGTTATCTGTAGCTGTCCGACCATCTGCTTCTTTCAATTGTGGAATTTCCTCTCCTCCACCCTTACTTGCTTAAGATAGCTCAACAATATTCCCCATTCCTTGCTCTTCCCTCCCTTCATTATGTTACTTAAATAATCATTTTCTGCGAGCTTGAATTTACTTTCTAGTTCCCTGCCTATTTGCTTCATACGTTCCCTGACCCCTGCTATACCACCGCTTTTCCACTTTGCATGCATTTGCCTACATTTTCTCTTCAAATCTCCCTCGCACAATATGGTGGATCACCTGTGGACCTTATCCTTCTTTGTGGTATAAATTCTACTATAATTTCCTCCATTACTGTACTAAAACCTCTCCACAAGTCCTCTATACTTTCCTCCATAGCCCACTTCTCAAACCTATTCCTCAGGAAATGTTCAGCTCCCAGTCTGTTCCCACTTCCATATTGCCAAACCAACTTCTCTTTGGTTTGCTCTACCTTGTTCCTCCCCAGCCCTATTTCTACAACAGGAATGTCATGGTCACTGATTCCCTCTAACACTATTGTACTAACTATAGCACTCCCAGGCCTAACAAGGATCACATCAAACAAGGAACCAACACCCTCGTCATTCCACCTCGTAGGCATTTCCACTGCCTGCACTAACCCTCTGTTTGCTAACTGTGATGCCATTCTTTGCATCCTAGCACCCACCCCTTCCAAACCCTCAGTCCACTGCACCCTGGCATATTTAGATCCCGTGCTACAACAACCCACTGCCTATTCTTCGACATATCAACTCTCTCCCTGACCACCTCAAGTGCCCGTATCCTCTGTCATGGTGGCCTATATACTGCTGGCAGTGTGAACCTCCTTCCACACCCGCATCCTTTAATTTCCATAACCTCAACTTCGTTACTAACCCATTCCACTGAGCTTTTTAGCCCCTCTCTGAGGCATACCATTATTCCACCCCCTCTCTCCATTTGTAAACGAGCCTGCTCTTTATCCTCTAGTGAATCTCACCGCCTTTGTCTTCTTGATATTATGACTAATTTTATTATTTTCTGTCCATTCGAGTACTCAATCAATGTCTGCCTGCAAACTGATTCCCTCACCTATCTTCGAATACACACAAATCATCCATATACAACATTACCACCTTACAACTCACTTCCACTCCCATGTCATTTGAATAAGACATGTGACTGTTATAAATGTTACAGTATAAACAAAACCCATTACTACATATTTATTAAATCGGAATTAAAATGTAATGTGACATCTAGCAGAACCAAAGCAACGTAGTTTACTACAAGACGACTATTTCGCTGTCATAAGCTGATTTGTACAGTTACTTAGATACGTTAACATCGAACAAAAAATTAACTTACGTTTTTCGTTTGTATTCTTACATTTTCAGTCCAGGTTCACTTCAACTTGGCTCTTGTTTACAGTTCAATTTGGATTGTAATATTTACTGTAAACACAGTTCGTCAATCCATGTTCGCTATACATTCACTCCGAGTTGACTCAACTTCAAGTTCAATCTGAATTGAAGTTTTACCCTAAACGTAGTAATTGTGATTGCGATTGTAACTAGGAGTAAACACGGGCATAAACAAACACAAAATAACCAAGAGTAGTGTACAAAATTTACATAGCAAGGAAGAAAATATTCCGTTTCTCGTTTTGGCAATTCATTGGTCAGTCTCATGCCACTTTTCGACTGTTGATGTGCCGATATCGTTACTGTAACGCATTGCGTTTAGCGTTTAAAGCGACATCAGTTGTAGTCGGGCCTTTATTCAAGGCGGGTGGCTAGTTTAAGGTGTGATTAACCTGAACATTTGCTAGGTTTGGAACAAATATGGTGGCATCTTATCGTTAATTTATCACGATGTGTATTTTCACTATGGCAATGGGCAAAATAAAATAACACATGAGAGAATGCAGTTTTCTTAAATTATATCTTAATAGTTAATTGCATTCATGGAACAACGCTAGAAAATGTGACACACACTGTCGTCACAGGGTTTATCGGAGCGTTGATTCTGAGAATTAGGATGGGTGCCAGCTGGCCAATTCTAGTTATTCTCGGTCCAGCAAGAGACTCTTGTAATGTCAGGGTCGGGGTCGACCCAGTGTGCCGCTGTCTGGAGAGAGTGATTGTTGGAACCTATAATGGGCTGGTCCATGCCACAGCACTAAATAAAAGTACTCGGAACTGGGCTGTCGGTCACCTAATGCACCATATATACAACTTCTGTATAGCATGGGATATGAATGGATTCTCCAGGTAGAGGAAGTGTAATGGGCTGCTACCATCTAAATGGAGCGAGCACCGGGATGGAGAGAGTTGGCAGCTACCATCGAAATGGATCGAGCACCGAGGAGTAAACAGTGGGCTGTTACCACTTAAGTGGAGCAAGCACCAGAACAGGAGCGGGCCACTACCTCGTTAAAGGAGCGAGCACCAGTAGGAGAATTGGGCTGCTACCTCGTTAAAGGAACGAGCACAAGGATGGAACGAGCACCAGGATGGAACAGTGGGCCACTATCTCGTTAAAGGAGCGAACACCAGGATAGTACAGTGGGCTGCTACCTCCAAGGAGGAGTAGGCGCCAGTGAGGCGAAAGAAGGGAGTTCAAGGAACTAAACTCGAGCATAGAGATTCGATTATTTATTCCCCACTGAGAAGAGTGGGGTAGAATTCCTTGATTTGTTTCATAAAGCTCAAACATTATATAGTCCAGTCTATACAATTCATTAAAGAGCAGTGTGCGCTATAGATGAACATATGAGAGTGTCGTTCTTTGCGACTCGTGTGGTTGCACTGAATTGTAGTAAAGAACAAAAGTTGTGAATATGATCTCAAAATGGACATGTAAAATAGAGAATGCACTGCGGGATTAAGGCCTGTAATTATAAACGTCTTTCGAAGTACAACTAATCTCCCTCAACCCTAATCTGGAGTTTTGCTCATTATAGACCTCTTTCAGAGAGCGGTGGATAGCCGGCGAACAACCTTTCGCCACCAAGTTTCCACTTTTTGGGAGATTGCAGGTGAATGACGGCCAGACCTCATTCGGCGAATCACCAGCTGTTCTGTAGAGACCAGTTATGAAAAATGGCGAGGAATTTTAACGAATTCATGCGGCACATAGAGGAAGTTGTCAACTATTATTAATAAATAGATGACCAAAGACATGCGCGACTACCTAAAATATATATTAGGGACATGGAAGATCCCTTTTCAACTGCAGTTCATCTCTGCGCGATACATCGCAAGCATTGCATTCTGCAGTGATTTTCTTCCACATTTCCTTTTGTTGTAGTTGGACACAGAATCAGTTTTATTATTTGTAGTTATGATTTTGTATATTTTATCAGGTAAAAAAATTGTTTTTTCTTTCGGAGTGTATCACACTGTCGAATTTTTACCTTCCATAGACAAACTTTTCTGCTGCTTCCTTCAATCACTTCGAATATCTCACGTGTGTCCCACTACAAAGACAACTAAATTGTTTACAGACAAAGAAAACAAAATCGAAACGATTTTATTTTTAAAGTTAGGTGTGTTCATAACAGTAGTCTTTGAGCACTTGAGTCTATGTTCGCTGCTAAAAATGAGGCTGTGTTGCCAAATTTTATGAAGGAGAACCATCCAACTCCCTTTCAGCCGGCGATCTCCTGGTGATCTATCGGCAGACAACTATAGTGTAGGAAAGGTGGAAGACAGCCAGCGAACTGCTGCGTGAATAAAGGCCAGGGGCTTGCCAGCAAGCCTTCGGAGGACGTTTATAACTACGGCCCTACAAATAATACGAAATTATTTATACTGTTCACAATTTATAAATTATACACAGTGATATATACACATGGATTTTAACACACGAACTATTTATACTATTTACACATGTCCTGGATGGCTCCTGTGGTCTCGGCATTTGTATGCATGGCCACAGAAGATGTCGGGAAGGCTATGTGATGTATCAGTGACACAAAGTGGTGGAAGACGAGGTCAATAAGGGCTAAGAGGGAAATGCCGGATGGCGTCAAATGTTATAATGAATATAAATTTTCTTGCCTTTTAGGATTTATTTTACCATGATGTGTGTATATTTTACGATGTTAACACATTTCTAAAACAATTTAAATGCAAAATTAGTTTGTCTTTTCTGTTACGAATTCTTCTCCGATACTGCATACTGAATTTTGACACAAATGCTATTACGCTTAATAATATTAATAATACACACGCAACATAACCAAAAATACAATAGCTTATTCAGCAGACGATGGAAAGAGAACACGGCGCTTGACTTATCGTTATTTTTTACTTATCGTCATAGCAACGAGCAGTTTTGCGGTTTGCCAAACCTTTACGTGTCTTAATCTGTGATAGTTAGTCACTGCTAGTCATGGTCTAAAGTTACAAAAAAAGTGCTTCTGAATACGATATTTTAGTAGTTCTTAGTCAGGGGTTTAGTCGTGTTCTAGTTAATCTATACTTAGACCAGGTTTAGACGAATACGGCCCTCAGTTTAAAGTTTTTCGTGGGACTTTTAATGCACTGTTTCTTACCTGACATAATTTGTTTATTGTATACATATATCACACCTAACCTACCTCAGTGAACACTGAACTTGCAAATCGCCTAGGCTATGTTAAATCTGTGACCATCCATAGTTCTATGATTGCCATGCACATTTGCAACATAACATAAATACTGAATTATTTATAACTGGCAATTCGACCTATGATTCCATGAACGACAAAAGCCACTTGTGTAGTAAGCTATTAAACAATAGATTTAACTACCATACATACAAAATGAAATGCACACAAAAATCACAAATCAATTATGCATATTAACCAATATATTTTCTAAGTATTCAACATCTGTATCGCTCTCAAACATGTCTTGATCTATATATATATATATTTCGCAATATGGAAACAATAACCTAGAAACTGCTAAACAATCACGACGAAAACAAAAAAGGGTTGCCATTTCCGAAGCTTAACTAATGGATAAGTGTGTAGCTATCACATCAAGCAGCAGTTAACTTGACTAGTAGCTATGAGTTCTAGTTAGCATTATCTACAAGTCATAATACACTTTTTTACTCTGACCGAGAGTTAACATTTAACTAAAGGTGTAACTAGAGGTCATAATACAGGTCCTTAATGAGGTGTTGCAAGATGGCCACCATGTAGTTGTAGGTAGAGTGACGCTTTGACGGGGACGAGGGTGGAAGAGATAGTTAATTTTGAAAATTACTGATGTGCTCTGAGAGTGTTCCCGACTAGGTGCCAGCCGGTTAGCTGATAACCGGCACTCAGGTGTTACGAGTGTAGTGGTCTCAGGGTCGTGGGGCCGATGGCCCGCTTCGAAACTCTCCTCGTCCTCCGCTGTTGTACTTACTCTCGGAGAGTGTTGTGGCCCTCCCCACGCTCATATACACACACAAACAAAGCACTCGACAGGAATTTCGGGCACCTGTACACCTATAGGAAAATACGTGATCGGATTGCAGGGTCCCGTAACCTTAAGCACAGTGAAGCAGCGAAGTCAATAAATAACACAGAAGTATAGGCAAGGTGTTAATATTAACTTATATCGTTCTCCAATACACAATTCAACGCTGGCGATGCTTCAAGCGATCCCCGAAACGAGTCGACAGGGGTGAGGGGTTAACCTGGGCACTGAAGTTTAATTTAATTTAAGGTTCCAAAAAGCAAAACTAACTATTACTGTGAAAAAAGATTAGACAAAGAAAGATGCTGGTGTCCGGGCAACCGGAGCCGGACCGCCTCGACATGCCGCTAGAAGTCAACTGAGGAAGCCTTGGCAGGCTCAATGCGACCACGCCGCAGAGCGCGTCAAAACTTCTTAACACACAAAAACACTTACAAATATAGAAACAAAGCACTCTAAAATTGAATAAAAAGTATACTTGCTTATTGGTGTTCAAAAGACTGTTTGGAAAGTTCATATTTACATTTTGAAGAATTTGGGTCAAACAATATTTTACGTTACATGTATTTAAATTGTGTTAAGAACAGAGGATTACCTTATTATTATTAAATGAAAAATTTTGGGAACAATACTATTATTATTAAGAAGAACAATTTAACAATTATAGGATTTAAAGAAATTACGCGGCAGGGTTTGCCGGTTGGACGAGTCCATTTTGACGTTTGGCGCAGGGGTGTTTTTACCTGAATTTAAGGTTAGACCCGACAAGTCTTTCCAGGGTGCTGATGTTAGGTAAACAAGGTTACCCCTGGCTCTTTACATCTCTTTATTATGTGGTACAAGTGTCCCTGTTGCCCTCACTTACACACAACAGTAGCACTGAAAGCTAGGGGTTCACAGGTTGTTTTCTACGTTTATGTTTAACGGGGCACATTCCTACCAATGGCTCGTGATTAGGGGATTTTTATCTACACCTGGGGGCCGATTAAATATCACCACTTGCGTTTTGCACCGGCGCAGCGCAATAAAAGTAAAATTTGCTCTGAACCTGCACCTCGAATCGTAGTTGGAATTAAATATACACGAAAACGCAAGACGCAAGGGGCGGAGCCTATTTTGGCTCGGCGCAATTACCTCCCCTCTCCAATTAGCAGAAGCCAATCAGAAAATTTGTAACATCATTCTCACTGCCACGTGGACGGCAAAAACTGTCTGCACACCCGCGTGCTTACATGCAGATATAGCTTCCATGTAGCAGTGAACAATTTCTCCCGCTAAAACTAATGTTTTGGTTATATTTTTCGTAACCTCAAATTGTGTAGTTTTATTGTGCTTATACAAGGATGTAAGAAATGTAGTTTCATATCAAGTTATAAAGGAAAATTGTCACAAAGTTTTCATTATTAACGTATATGTCGTAGTTGCGTTTTGAAGTTTGAAAAATTAATTTCTCTAGTATCGTGGTTATTTCAGTGTAGTGGATGCGTGTGTTCAGTTTTATTGAATGAGATTGTTCGTGAATAATTAAGTACTATATTTATGGAGAGTAGCATTTTTGTAACACAATTGGAACACATCAGAGTGGTTTGAGTGGTTTTCGTCTGTAACCAGATTTTAGCTTTTACATACTGTATGTTGCTAACGGAAAATAAAGTGCCTAAAGTGATAGACGTGTGACGCGATTAGAGCAAAAATTATGTATACATTTTATATTTGTACTGGTATTAATTTGAGTGACCTAGTTTTGATATTTACGTCAGTTATTTTAACTTGTGTGGCATGGTATTTGTGAGTGTAGGTCTACTACCTAATGGGCTATACATGTGGCATTTGCCTTCCAGTGAGTCGTAAATTACTCAATCGTGATACATTGATTATTTCTAAATAATTCATTGCTAATGTGTAGTGAATATGAGTGGCTTTCGTACACCTATACTGAAATAAATTTAATTAGGTCTAGATGATTGTAAGTTCAATGTTCACCGATATAGGGTGTGATATGTGTAGACAGCAAGTCTCACGAAAGACTTAGGGCCGTATGCAGAGATGCTCCTTTACTTATTCTTTAAGGCTTCCTTCACGAAGGAAGGCACGGCTCCTTTTCTTGAAGTACGGTGCAAAGACGCGAAAAGGCTTCCTTGTTCCTTTTCTTGCGGAAGGAAAGGCTCGGCTCTTCCTTATTGCGAGGAAAGCCGAACAGCATCGAGGATACCCGAACGGCATCGAGGATACCCGAACGTCAGTGACGTAATCAATAACGTCATAGTAAACAGCCAATAGGAATTAATTGTGTTCTGTAGTCTATGGTGATTGTGGTATATTGTTTTGAAATTGAGAAAAATGTCTTCTAGTACGAAATTTGAGCGTTTTTCTCATAACGAACGGAGCATTTTGTTTGGGCTTGTCCGTTCTCGGGCTAGTGTTATTGAGAATAAAAAAACAGATATCAATAACCTAGCAGCAAAAAAGGAGGCATGGGCCCAAATATAAATTGAGTTCAATTCTCATCCTGACATTACCAAGGTACGAGATTTCAATGTATTTGACTTATTCTGTACGATCATCTGTCATGTTACGTTAATTTAAACAATAATAGAGGATGGCAAAAGTACAGTGCTTGTATGTTCATGTGTTAAAAAAATGTTTTCTTCTTTGTTATTACAATTACACGAGCGTAAACATTTACACGAGTGAATTTTGTACGGTTTCATGATTACCAATATTTAAAGTGTTACTAATAATAATATTAATTTCACTTGCAGTTGGGCAACCGCTTAGTTGCAAAGCTTTAACCTCTTCCTCAATCACCTACCTCACCTTTCCCGAACTTAACCTAATCTCTCAGCGACCTCCTTGTTACGGCTATGCCATTTTGTTGTGCTCCTAACCATCTGAATCTTGCCACTATTATTTCCTCTTCCTCAATACTCTGCGTTTTTTAGTATTCTACCTCTTGTCATTAAACACATTTCCACTGTTCTCATTACGTTATGTGTGTTCCAACGTAGTTTCTCCCACATCACTGCTGGCCGAAAGTTCATTTCACTCTCACTAACTTTCCCTTGCTTTCTACATTTATCCTTCATCCTCCTTGCTGTGTGTCTTTGTACCATCTCCAGCTCCTGCACCTCCAGTTTCATATGTGGCTCCCACTCTGCTGCCATATAGTATAAAATTGACTCTACCATTGTATTATAGGCCTGTGTCTTCACTTCACTCTTACCTTTAATACCCTTCCTAGGGTCCTCCCTGTAGACAACACCACCTGCTTTCTCCACTGCAAGTCATGCTACAACATTATCTCTTAGTAGGTCTACTTGAATTATTATGCTTCCTCTATTGTCTGCCCTTCACATCTGTTTACGTACTTGTAAAATTCTTCTTTGTAAATTATCTACTGCCGTAACCATTCTAGGGTTACTACAGAATGTCAGTATAAAATTTCCCTGACTTCAGTTTTTCCTTTTTTTTAGACCTGTAGTAACCCTGCTTTTAATGAGTATACATACACACACAGATATACACACCATACTTGGCAGTCATTCATTCATATGTATGAGCGGCCCACCATGTATATTTGGTAAGTTGTGATACAGTTAATAAAGCTGTGATGTGTGTACCCATTAAGATTAATGTCTGTGCATTGTCTTAAAAGTTATAGAAAACATAGACAAGTTTAAAAGTAAACACATAGCCAGGTTACATTATTGGCATGTTTGACCCATGCTTTTGCACCTGGAAATTTTTCAGAACAGTGTCATTATTCATGTGATCTTCTTATCTCATATTCACCTCACGAGTGGTATAAACCTTGTGAAGGGTAGCACAAAAACAAAATTTCATTGCTTAAATAAAACTTAATAATAATGAAATAACACATTTTATGTATTCAATTTTTTTTTATTTCAGTAATTATTGGTTTAATATATAACAATACAATTTATGATATGAACATTTGAAATGTTCTTTCCTTAAATTGTTATTACTTAATATTAAGCTTAGCAATATATATTATTCTGAAGGATAATGAAACGAACTAGGCACAGAACACAGCATGCACACAGAGAATAGAATATGTCGTACACAAAACTCACAATAAAAACAATTCAGTGAGTTCCTTAAAAATTGTTGTAATATGTGATCATTGAAACTGATTTATAGACAATATTGGCTGTGTATGTACGCGTTAGTTAGGTATCACTGGCCTCTAAAGTTTGTAATTATGTAACAATTGTTTCCAATACCTAACATCTTTGTGTCAAAATTTGCAGCGTACCACTGCTCAGCTGAAGAAATGCTGGGATAATGAGAAGACAAAGCAGAAAAAGGCCCTTGCCCTTGCCACTAGGCAACGAATGGCAACTGGGGGAGGACCTACTGTGAAAGATCCTGTCATGGATCCAGAGCTAGAAATAGCTTTGGGTGGTGTGTTGCATTCTGTTGAAGATGCAGTAGACTGTGACATGATGGTTTATACAGAAGATGGCACTTGTGTAGAAACTATTATGCCAGAGGCTAGCGATCTCAATGAGTCAGTAGCAGGTGCACCAGAAGAAGCCTCTGAGAGTGTTCTGCCACCTGGTCCGCGTGCTAGGCCAAGGTCTAAACGTACATCAATAGATGTTGAGTTGGATTGCAGGGTAGCTAACC